>JAYGXS010000006.1:6293119-6328099 GCA_036362985.1 Ligula intestinalis
AATTTTCGCAGCAGCGGAATATATGGACATTCAATCTACAGTCGAATTGATAAGAAAACAAGTGCCAAACGGTAGGGAGGGATTGTTGACGATGGTGACCCACAGCCTATGTGAATTGAAGAGGAAAAGTTGTCAACCCCGAGTTCTCCACTTACCTTCGTACCTCATCCTTCGCGTGTGCTCTCCCCTACATCTGCAAAAAACAATTTCCAGCAGTGATTATAAATTAGGGCGCACTGATATCACTGGATGGAGAAAGTCATGCACTGAGAAAGCTTTCAAGCGTATTCAGTTGTTCCAGCACAAAAAAACTTCCCGGAACTGTCATCTGACTCGGCGGGAATTTATTGTCAGAATTAGGCAGAAGCCGTTACACAAGTTCCTGAAGATTATGTGAATTTAAACAAATTAAATTTGGGAGAGAGCGTTATGGAAACAGGACTTACTGCCTGAACTACCCATGGTGATTTCCATTAAGCGTTATTTACGATCCCAGTATCAAGGCCAGTTTGCATAGAAAGTCACAATTTTAAAACGGTACTTCGCGAGCATACATAAACCTTCGACTAGTTATCGTCGACCCTTACGTTAGTATGGGAATGGGGTCAAAGTTTAACATACGGGCAATTACATTTATCATTGCACGTAAACTAGCCCTGGGAATGGGAAGGGATGTTGGGGGCTTGTTTACAAGTGACTTTTTACGCAACAATGAGGGCTTTTTAAAGACACCAATCGTTATTTGCGATCCCAACTCAGGCATCAGCGGCTGTAAGGTTTAGGAATCTGGTATTGCGCGCGAAAAAGGACCTTCTGCAAGCACCGAGCCTGGCGTGGACAATGGTCGCATAAAAATCTGCATTTTGCGCGCTTTCTCTCTCCCTTCAACCTTCCTCTTGTCTGCCTTCCACAAATCGCCTATTATCAACTCCCGAAATCCCTTCAACATTTCCATAATTAATTTACGTGTAATAATGAAGTTACTTGTCCGTATGTTTAATTTTTGATCCGCTGCTGATAAGGGCTCGATGAGAATTTATATGAATCCCACGTGTGCTCACCAACTTCATTTCTGAATTATCTATAAAAATGTTTGCGACAATTTCAGAATGTAGATATCGTGGAATAGCATAACTTAATTAATTTTATTTACGTTTATCAACATGAAAGAAGTATTGTTAATTGCCTGTGCATTTCATGGTGAAGTCCTTTTCAAATAACAAGAATTATTGTGAATTAATTTACTTTGAACATATCGCATGCATGTTAATTAAGTTTGGCTATGAAGCTCTTGACTGTCATATGTTCCACCTGTTAGCATTTCGATAAAATTTCTAAGTCGAATTCACATCTTTATAAATATTCTTCATGACTATTATAAGGGATATAATCAGTGAAATCGAACGCGCATGAATCACCTTGGATCTGTAAAATTCATAATTTATATATTCATCCAATATGTGCTAAGATAATTAAATCAAAAGGACAAACAAAAATTTTGCAATTCTTTCTCACTATCATCATTCTCATTTGCATGATTATCAACGGTCCCTTCCTTCTTCTCCTTCTTGACCTCATTCGTCGCCCAAAACTACAAAAAGGACCTTCCTCATTACAAACTGCATATCGCCCATGTAGCTTGCGTACATTGCAACACCCTGCGCTAGTCAGCATGCGGTTTTGATGTCCCAGCCGATTGTTCAAACGGAGCATCGATCGATCGGTGTGCAGCTTGAAAGTGATTGGTGGGCGTGGACGCCTTGGACTGTCGTAGACCTTATGCGTTCTACAGGGTTGTACAGTACGCGTCAGAATTCGTGCAACGTGCCGACATGCGAAAGATTGATACTCCTTTGCTAATCGGCATTGACGCATGTTTTGATATTGATTATCGCGTAATCTATTCTTAAGTTATTTTAGTCATGATATAATGCGAGTTTTTATATCGAGGTTCCTTCTGATCACTGGCCGAACGCATTTTCTGTAAAAAGTACGTAATTAAATATAATGCATTTTTATCATTGATTTTGAGTGTCTTTATGAATTCAAATATATTTTATGGATAGCATCAACGAAGCAATTAATTATTTTGCTCATTTGGTAGAAAATTTCGCTGTGCTGTCATTGAGCATGGTGATGTCTTCATCAAGTCTTGCAAGAATGTAGGCAACCAGAGTGATCCTCCTCTGTGTGAAGTAGTACGGTCGAAAAAACATGAAATGACCATCTGCGAAGCCGGATATAGGACTAAATTTTCCGTCTGCGTCTGGAGAAGTGCGAGTTGTTTTGCTTTTTGCGAAAAGCCTCGGGTTCATAATCGACCAGTAGAGTAGTCGCTCAGATCTAGAGAACATGGAAGTCAGTAAACAGATGTCTCATCCAAAAGACATAAATCCCTTACGTGCTTTCTCGTGAGTCATTACAGCTCTTACCTTCCGGAAATGCAGCAACTTCGTCATTCTATCAATGAACTGTTCAACAAATATTCCAAGAAGACCTGCGCTCGATAATGTCAACAACCGGTTGAAAAAGTGGTAAAAAGTTGGAGCTCTGATTCCGGCGATTGTCGCAGGCCAGATTTGTCTACGATATTACAATGCGCACTTTCATGTGCAGAATGACATGATTGACCAGGATGACATTAAAAGGTATATCATTTCATGTATAACTAGTGCTCAGATATATCACACCCTACGTTGTTACATGATGCAAAACACATGGCACATAAGCTGTCTGGTGGAGAAGCAAAGCTAAGTGTAGTAAAAGCTGATGAATATTTACTACTTACTACGCACCTGGATGCTATGCTTAACCACCGCGGTCTTTAACGGCAGACGCAAGGACAAACCACTTGCTCAGACCACTTCCATGTGCATCTACTCATGTACTTTCCCCTTTGGAGCAATTTATTTTGGTTGAACGAGTCGGGGCTTATCCGAAAGAATACGCGAGCACCTGCTGATATGAGTAAGCAAAGGGGATGTCAGGAGTATCAACATCACGATTTACGTCCATGTAATTGGTTTCAGACATCGTCTAGACACCATTGAAGTCTTAAGTGGGATTTTTAACGCCTCACAACACTACGCAAGTCCGTGAGTCAGCTTCTGTTAGCAGCGGCAGAGGCAGCGGCTATCAGCTTGATGAAGCCGGTATTGTGTGCGCAACATAATCTCTTGCAAGGTCCGAGCTTACCCTCTCAATTCCCTCTACTTCGTGTCTCCATTCAAAAACCCTCATTGTTGCGCAACCAAGCCACTATTTAACAACCTCTCAACACCCTTTGCTCATTCCATGACTAGTTAATGTGCAATAATAAAGGTTATTGGCCGCATGTTAACCTTTGAACCCCTTCAAATGTAATATCAGGGTTGATGAGAATAAAAAGAAGGCCCACGTATGCTCGCCAACTGTCCTTTTACATTTGTGATTTTCTGCGCAAACTGGGATTTTAAAAAGTACTTGGTGGAAAGAACAGTGAGTATTGGAGGCAGAATGTTCTGTTTCCATAACACTTTCCCCCAAAGTGTGATAGTTTGGATTCAAAAAAATGTCATCAACTTTTGTAACCGCTCCTGCCTAACTCTGTGCATCAATTATCTTCGAGTCAGATGACAGTTCCGCGAAAATGTTTTGTGTGCTAGGTCAACTGAATACGATAAAATGCTTTCTCAATGCATGACTTCCTCCATCCAGTGAAGGGAGTGCGCCTCAATTTAGACTGGCTGCCGGAAAGTGGTTTTTGCGGGTCCAGGGGAGAGCATACGCGCATAAGATGGATTAAGAGGAACCTCGTCATTGAAATTCCATCGGTGGTACAAGCACAGTCCCTCTTTAGTTGAAGCGTGTATGTGGTACGCTGTGATAGAATACTGTCCCCCTTGGTAAGTGCAACCTGCCTGTATTCCCTTTTTGCATTTCTTTTATATGTCCCTTAATATTGAACAGCGCAGGAATCGTGCATCAATCCGTTGGGGGAATCCGTCTTCCTCAAACAAGAGGCCATCGAGGAAAACCCGCAGCAGGCCGAGAGAGAGGGCTCGACGACCTCATACAATTCGGACTCTCAATTTCTAGCTACTATCCGGGGCAGAACGGTTCAACCGGGTAAAACCATGGCATCTTTTGATGTCGTTTCACTATTTACCTCTATCCTTCCGAACCTGGCACGTGACGTCCTTCGCAAATGACTCTAAAAATTGACCATCTCATGCCACTCTTCGTCTTCTACCAAATAATTTTTTTATCACATTTAATGGTCAAACATACGAACAGCCCAAAGGGACGCCGATTGGATCCCGAATTTCCAGTCTGATCGCAGAACTAGTCTTACAGGAGCTGGAAGAGGTAGCCTTTGACCAATTAGAGCCTGCATTCTGGTGCCAAACGAAGCAGGCTAGCAGACTTCCAAAACCTGCTAAACGGTATCTTTCCCGACGTCCAATTCACAAAGGAGGAAGAAAGTGCCGGACAACTGTCGTTCCTGGATGTCCTCGTCACGCGCAGACCAAACGGGGAACTCAGCACCATGGTTAACAGAAAGGCGACTAACACAACCCAGGCGGTGACCCAGGTGACCCAAAGTCCCAGATCGCTACCCACACTCTGAAAGAAGGCCATGAAATCGATTTCATGAACACATGGATAATGACCCGAGCCAGTAATAGGACGGGGCGGGAACTGCTGGAAGCCTGGGTAACTTAATGGAGAGAACGTGTTCTGCATGGAAAATGAATAATTCCCACCCATATAGCTGACGGACTGACCTGACAAACGCCTTTCCGACATAGTCACAGCAAACACAAACCAGCAATTTGGCTTTCACGGTAAACAACGACGTTCATCCGGACATTCGGTGAATCGCACGTTATAGCAATAACTTAGATGTGTTATTTGTGACAATCAAACATCATATTTGTTTGTGCACAGATCTATTCCTCAGGATGCGCCCATCCTGAGATAATGCTTTTGCGATTCGGATCAACCAACTGTGTTCCGCAAAGCTACTGATAATTGATATCATACAAGACACACATTTTTTCAATGTTTTTGTCATAGGAGTATTCCGGCTTAGACAAGGCACCGTGATATAGTTATTTCAGGCTATTGGCCCTCATCAGCCACGGGTAGCCAACTCTAGTGAAGCAGCTGAAATTGCCGCCGCACCCGAGTTTTGAAAACGCGCCTCGCCGGTCAGGGGCAGACGTCCTAACCATTGAGACATTGAGGTCGATGTCTAGCCTGTTGTCAATCGGGAGTGTATATTATTTTTTTTGTGTACCGATCTTTTCCTCAGGATGCACATATCAAAGAGATAAGTTGAAACAGGTACGGAATACACATGGGTTGTGGTATTTTGTATGTTGTTTTCGGTATGTAAACGCATGTCAATGTCTATTAATAGTTCCCCTTTACTTCAGAGTTTGGACGAGGTAGCTAGCGGTGCTTACTTGCAATTGCTGCCTCTTGTTTTGCTTTATGTTCACGGGCTATTTAGTCACCCGCTGCTGGGGCTGTTGTCTACCATTGGCGCACATGAATTCAGTGTACTTTGAATTTTTTCGTCCATCCTTTGACGGTACTTGCGAAGCCTCACGTAAGAGTCTTTAAGGATCATTCGGAACATACATCTGCTGCGTCTCGCCCAATCTGTATTGACTGCAGGTCTGTACAAAACCCCCTTCGGTAACACACTATTGTCGAGACATCTGTGCAGGAATCGAATCTACGCATAAGTGGATGACTCTCGAAGGGCAAATATTTCCCACCGCCAGGCCGAACGGAGCACATCCCGCTCAAACACATTGCCTATAGAGGTGACTATGTGCATTCCAGGAAGCAATTCCGATCAAAGACATGTAACCACTGAAAAAAGAAATTTATTGTCCTGACGTTTTGTATACCGTCAGCCATATAATATCACCGTATTATAGCCATAGTCATGGCCAGATACGTTTTAACATGCATAGTTCGCGCGGTATTCATAGTTTATAGTTGTCATCTGCGCGCATACCATCATAAGTTACTTCTGCGCGCAACCGCATCAGTCTAAGTTGGTGCGGTACTGGCTTAATACTTCGCGCTCGTCTAATTAATTGCCGTGATTTCCTTGTCCGTGTTGGATGCGGCTTGGTAATTGTACGACAATTATGCTCGTTGTCGTCCGAGTTGTTGTTGCCGGGCCCGGCTCCACTTGGCTGATTCTCTTGTTCAGGCAGTGACTCAGTACGCAATATAGAAAAGCAAAATAGTCGTGCTTGTTGATGAGAGGGGGGGCTGATAACCAAGACTCCAGCAACTTGCGGTTAACCCACTTGTCACCTCTTGCGAAGACATCAGTCCCGCCAAACTTGAGCATATGGTCGAGGCCTGTCGAGTAAGGTGCGACCGGGGAATCGGCCTTTTTCTTCCTCAACGCCGCTGCATGGTCGGTACTTCGCATCAAGAGTAATCTCTTGGTTTCTCCGACGTATCCGCTTTGTCCATAACTGCACAAGATCAAATAAACAATTCTAACCGTTTTCTGTCGTGGCAGTGGGTCTTTCGGTCTCATGACCCAGTGCCTGATGGTTGCTTCCGGCCTGTGTAAAACTCAAAATCCAAGTGGGGTGAGTAGACGGCTGACAGCTTCCGAAATATTCTTCACGTACGGAACAGCTCGCCAAACTGTTGCGGTGCCGGGTCGAGGGCAGCATAGGTAAGCTCGTGGGGCGGACGACGGAGAACGTGTCCAAACCACCTCAGTCGCCTTTCTTGAATGGCCTGAAATATCCTCGTGATACGATCGCAGCGGATGCGGACTGTCTCATTTGAGATGAAATCACTATACTTAACTCGCAGGATCGTCCTCAGGCACTGGTGGTCAAAGACCTCCAGTCTTCGCTCATCTTCAGCGCGCACAGCCCAGCATTCACATCCATAGAGGAGGACTGACCGGATGGATGCACGGTATACACGAATCTTCGTGGCGATGGAGATGTCACGTCGGATTCTTAGGCGCTTTCGAAGGGTTGAGAAAACCCAGCGAGCAGCATCGATACGGGAGACAATGTCGTTCTTGCTCTGCCCATTCGGTAGCAGTCTCGCCCCGAGGTATTTAAAGCTGTCTACTTCTTCAAGTTGATGGCCATTAATCCTCAGGGGTGCCTTTTCCTGGTCAAAGATGCAGCTCGAAAACAACTTCGTCTTTCCGGAATTTATGGACATGCCTACCGACATAGCGATCTCATTTAACCGCGACACTACTGACTGTAGACCATCAAAGTTTGAGGCTAACAGCGCAATATCATCGGCGTAGTCAAGATCAGTAAGTCGGCGTCCGGGTGCAAGTTCAACACCGTCCTCTTCATGAAGGGCTTTGCCGAGAATCAAGTCAATGACGAAGTTAAACAGAATGGGCGAAAGGACGCAGCCCTGTCGGACACCAGAACGGATATCGAACTACTGAGAGAGATTGTTGTAGACCAGGACTCGTGCGGTGGTAGACCGAAAGTAGGCCTTAATCATCGCTATGAGTTTGGTCGGCATTCAATCCAGTTCCATTATTCGCCACAGGGACTCACGATGGATGGAATCGAATGCGGCGGCAAAGTCGACGAAGCAAACGGCCGTCGGTTGCTGGTAGCTATGGCGGAATTCTAGAGTGCGCCACAGTGTGAATATTTGATCTGCACCTCCACGCCCAGCTCGGAATCCGGCTTGGTTGGGTCGTGTCCTGGAGTCACGAACAGACTGGAAGCACCTGAGAAGAACAACAGCGAAGATCTTTGCAGCAACATCGATAAGACTTATGCCACGGTAGTTCTCGCATCTTGTCTTATCTCCGTTCTTGGTGACAGGTACAAGGATACCTGAGCCCCAGTCATCGGGAACGGTCTCTTCTCGCCACGCCTGTACAATCACCTCATGGAGCCGAGGAGCCAGGGTGTCGACACAGGACTTGAAGATTTCTGCGGGAATACCGTCCTCTCCGCACGCCTTGTTGTTGCGTAGCCTCTGCATTGCATCGGTAACTTCGTCTTCGGAAGGGATGTCACACGACACTGCGTAGGCAGGACAGGTGTTTTCGCGAATGTCTTTCAATAGGTTCAGACTCGTTCCTTATATAAGGAAGGATTCGACATGCACTTGTTTTGGGTGACTGAGTAGAACTCTTTGGTTTCTCTTCGATGGAGTGTTGCCGTCTGATGCATCGGTGTACATCGTACCAAGCATAAACATTGCGGGAAAACAATTCAAACAGATAATAACGCTCGGTTCGGTAGGTTTGTTTGCTAGAGCACTCTTAACGGCACTCCTTACGTTGCTCCTCTCGCAAATGAGTAAAACTTTCGCATGCGTGTCCTGCGGTCAACACACGTTTGCAAGTTTCCGTAAAGCCTAAGTTGTGGGTACGATACGTAGAGGAAATAATTCGTGTGGTTAATAAACACCAACACGAAGCCCTCCAGAAAACCTTCAACTAGACTTTTAATTCAGGCTCGAGAAGAAGTTTCAGAACAGATTCCCATTCCTGGATGTTCTCGTGCAGTTTTGGTTGTTCAAAACAGACATCCATCTACCGCAAAGACCAAATCGCTGATAGGTGCTCATATCGCTTTGATTTGGCAGTGTATAATAAAGATATAATCGCAATAATATAAGCAGACCACGGCCATGGAAGATGACATAATTGGCTGTATTGTCTTTATTTGATTCAAGACGGTGGTTTAACTATTTGGTGAGTATGACTTGCTTATTATTTGCCTACCTCACCGGACATGGGATGCAGAGTGCGTCGGTTCCGGCGGACGCCGTAGTATTGGTCGAAGTAGAGTAAGTCGACTGTAAATTAGGATTCTTGGAAATAACTTGAATAAGTAGACATCAAAATTTTTCTGGGAATTTTGAATGTATGCGGGTCCCAAACAACTGTTCGGAGTCCCCATTCAATGTTGTCTCTTCTAGCAGTTTGGCTCACGAACCTAAGCACAATGGTGTGGTGTGGTGACAAGCAAACCTAGTTAATGGTGGTTCACGCTCGCCATGTCACAGTGGCGTCATTGGAAGTTGTGGCACTTTATAAGGCTGTCGGTGCACCAGACCTCAGCCCAGCGTGCCTTATTAACGCTGTCGCTGCTGCGTCCACGCTGCTTATTTGCCAGACCTGGGAGCCTGCTTATTTCGCATTTTACCTTTACTGAGGGCCGCGCCAATATCAGTATCAGTATCAGTATATTGAGGGTATGTAGGAAAAATTCCTTTGAGTGCCCTATTTGTACATATGTGCAGTGGTAGCAAAAAATTTGTTGCTTAGACTGTTGGCGAGGCCAGTTGTCCTGAGTCATAGGATGAAAATAGGAGCAGACAGTGAAAAAACTCCTCAGGGATTTTTAGGAGAAAAACTGTCGCCCTTGTGGGGGGAATGCGTGGGATTTAGGAGAAAAAAGGGAGTTCCCACTGGGGGGGGGGGGCATTGCAAAGGTTCCCAGGATCATCACCGCGTGGAAGCCACGTCCTGATTCTTCCTTGCTGATTGCAGAGTCCGCCACGGAACTGGAAAAACAGAGGCATCCGTCCAGATCGTCGACAGTCCGCTTTGGGTCGAACCAAGGGTGACCGTTTAGACCGGCAGGTCTGGCTGATAAGATCGCCAGCGGGTAATCACGGTACGCAGATAGCCAAGTAGGGTAGACCGCGGAGACCTTCGCATGAGGCTATGCGTGGGAGGGCGTAATAAATAGCAAACGTGAATGGATATAAAAACTAATACTACTGAAAAATTGGAAGTAGTATTATTGTTATTGCAAATTGTCAGTTCCGATCCATCGTGCACTGCTATATCGATCCAGTTTTCGCTTAAAACCCTCTAGCGATTCCGACATAACAACGTCCTGAGGAAGCGCATTCCACGCTCCGACCACCCTTTTTGAAAAGAAGTGTTTCCGAGCGTCCAGCCTGGCCCCTGTCACCTTTAATTTGAGGGAATGACCCCTCAGATTCGTGGTCGTTGCTAATTCGAAAAAATCCCCTGATATAAGACAGCAGTCTTGAAGACGTAATACGCGGAATGCTAGCATCAGGTTCCCCCGAAGCTGCCTGTAGCGCAAAGGGAAGAGGTTGAGATTCGACAGCCGTGTTTCATAAGGCTGCGAGCCCTGCCCCATAACAAGTTTGGTTGCGCGCCGTTGTACCTTTTCCAGGATGTTGATGTCTTTCCTGGCCCAGGGTCTCCAAGCTTGAATAGCGGATTCTAGGTGCGGTCGTACGAAGGTTCCGAAGACTTTTGTGAAGCACTCTTCATTGAAGGTAGAAAAAGCTCGTTTGACGAGGTATAGGATCGACATCGCGGACTTGGCTACCTTTGTGCAATGCAGGGAGGGTTTAAGCGAGGGTGTGATCCAGACTCCCAAGTCTTTCTGGGCGTTCACTTCCTTCAATGGTATGTCATTCAGTCGGTAAGCCGTGCCGTTTGAAGAACCGCATTTGCCAACTCGAATGGTGGTGCACTTGCTCTCATTGAACGGTAAGAGCCAGTCCGCCGACCATTTTTGAAGTCTATTTAAATTTTCCTGTAAGTGCACTTCGTCAGCCGCAGTTCGAATTACGCTCCAAAGTTTTATATCATCGGCAAACATGGCGATGCCGCAATCCAGTTCGCGGACACAGTCGTTGATGTAGATAACGAACAAAATAGGGCCGAGAACGGAGCCTTGGGGAACACCACTCTCAACCTCAACCTTGGCTGACTGTTTGTCGCTGATGTGGACAGTTTGCGAGCGACCGATTAGGAAGCTTTTTATCCACGTAAGGAGCCTACCTCTTACTCCTATGCGGCTGACTTTATAAAGGAGGCGGTGGTGCGGCACGCTATCGAAAGCCTTTTTGAAGTCAATATAGACAGCATGCACTGAGTTTCCACTATCGACTGCCTCAGTCCACCGTTCTAAACAGTAGAGCAAGTTTGTAACGCAGGACCTACCTCTACGAAAACCATGCTGAGCATCCGATAGCAGATGGTTTTGTTCCAGGAACTGCATAAGTTGTTGCTTGATAATTTTTTCCATGATTTTGCAACAGATTGCAGTAAGGCTGACTGGTCGGTAGTTATTCGCTGAGACCCGGCTTCCCCCCTTGTATAGCGGTGTAATCCTCGCGGATTTCCAATCTACTACTAGGCATCCGGTTTCGAAGGAGGTTTGGAAGAGCATAGAGAGTGGTTTGGCCAACTCATTGGCGAGCTCCTTCAAAATCTTGGCTGGTACGTTGTCAGGACCTGGTGACTTAGATTCTTTTAAGCTTAAGAGTTCCTTAAGAACAGCAGCCTCGGGGAATTGGACAGTCTCAAATACTGTATCCGCTTCGGTGTCGTCGGTGGGGTGATCGTATGCCGTTTCCTTTGTGAAGACTGATCGGAAAAATTTCGACAGATGATCAGCCTTCGCTTCATCATCTATCAAGTCTCTTCCCTCGGCGGTCCTTAGCAGGGGTATCGGATCCTTGTTTTTGGTAATCTGCCTAAGATAACTGTAAAACAGTTTGGGGTTCACTGTGGCCCGGTTTAGCAAGTCTGCTTCGAAAGCCCGTCTTGTTTTGAGAATAAGACCCTTGACCCGGTTTCTCTGAGTTTTGTAGGCACTGACAGATGCAGGAGTCCTGTCTGCTAGCATTTTTTTCCACAGCTTCCGCTTTTTGTTCACTTCTATTTTTAAGGCCTGCGTAAGCCATCGCGGTCTAGTGTTCACCTTTTTTCGCGAAATTGGACAGTGGTTGTCGATGAGTCTGTGCAGTGTGGTCCGGAACGCTTCCCAGTCCGCAGTTATGTTTCCAGAAAATAGAGTTTCCCAATCGGCGTGCGTGAGTTCGGTCTTCATTCGATCGAAATCGCCTCGCCAAATATTTCGTCTGGCTGTTGAGGGTCTCTCCGGTATTGAGAATAACGAGTACTCCCATAGCAGTACAACATGGTCGCTTTTACCTAGTGGTGGGAGACATGACACTTCGTCGATGCTGTCCTGCGATTTCGTGAGAACGAGGTCCAGACAGTTGGACTGTTGGCCATCGCGCATCCTTGTCGGAAAAGTGACATGTTGCGTGAGAAATAACTTCAGAGTCATGCTCAGAAGGCAGCTGTCGAAGGTTAGATTGGAGCTATGTGCGCAGGCCGCACCCCAGTCGATGTGAGGCGCGTTAAAGTCCCCCACAATCAGGATGTCCGATCGGGCAGTAATCTTTTCCAGCTCCTCTAGCAAGGAGGCATCCACTACTGGCTCTCTTCTCGGTGGTCGGTAGAGTGTCAGTACATCGAGGTTGGGTGCACCTGGTACTTTAATGGACAGCCAGATGGCCTCGGAAGTACACGCCAGTTTATCCGTTTTGTCTAAAACTGTGAGTCCATTTTTCACGTATGTTGCTACGCCACCGCCTTGACGACCTTTTCTGTCTTTTCTGAACAGTTGATAGCCAGGCATGGATACCACGCCGTCGGCTACCTGTTCAGACAGCCAAGTTTCCGTTATTGAAACTATATCTGGTGATAACTCAAAGGCATGAATCTTCAGCTCGTCAAGCTTTGAAAGCATACTCTGTGCATTTGTGTACATGAAAGTTAACTTTCTGTTTGCTCGAGAATTTGTTACAGTCAGGTTCTCCCCGCCCCTTTCCGGGTCGACTGTGCGGTCATCCGGGGAGGACCTTTCCTGAGGGAGAACAGTGGACGATGGATCACTTGGTTGTTCTAAATAACCAAATGTTTTTCCCCTTCGCTCTGCCTCTGTATGTTTTTCGATTGGGCTCAATCCTCCCTCTACTGAGCCGACTGTGTGGTTATCCGGAACGGACCTATCCAAGGTGAGAACAATGGACGTTGAATCACTTGGTTGTTGTAAATAACCAAGTTTTGTTCGCCCTTGCTGGCCCGCTCCCTCTTTTCGGAAACAAGTTGACGACGTTTGTTCCGTTCTGCAGCTGAGAACTCCTGTTGAAAAAAAACTCCCGGGTCAGAGTCTTTTATTTTAAAACGCCTAGATAGAATGAGCTTGGCGTCTTGGCTTCTTGTCATGACCACTTTCAGAGGTCTGGGACGTGCCGTTCCAGTTGGGCTCTCAGGCCGTTTGCCAAGGCGGAAGGCCTTTTCGCACTCTAATGGTACATTGGGTCCCAGCATTTTGTTCATAAGGCCATGGAAGAGCTGGACATCTGCGGAATGCCGGTCCATGGGAGTGGCTGCGGTTGATTCCGTTAATCCCTGTATGATGATGCTGGCTTCTCTCTTAGTGCCATTTTTCTTGCCTACGACACTGTCGCTTGCTTGCTCGTTAACAGCTCTTGTGCTGCTATTGTGACCATCTTGTGTGCGACCGGACTCTATGGTTGATGTGCTGCCCTCGTTTTCTACTGTGGGCTTCAGGCTCTGGCCTGCGACACTGTCACCCACTTTCTGGTTAATAGCAGTACTGGCAGTGGATTCCGGTAGACCTGGTATTACGAAACTTTTGCCCCTATCGGTGACTTTCTGCGTCCCCTCTACGCCGTCGGTCACTTCTTGATGCAACGCTTTCGTGTTTTCCTTCGTGTCTTTGCTGACGGCAGCCTGTCTTTACGTGGCAAACCAATCGTGTTTTTGTTGTTTACGGCGAGATTGTTTAAACTCGCCTCAGCGGTGGCTAATTGGTCAACTGTGGGGGCCTTAACCGTAAGTATGGACTCCCTGGTATCTGTCTCCGCGGCAGCCTGCACTTTACGGGGCAAACCAATCGTGTTTTTGTTATCTACGGCGAGATTGTTTAAACGCGTCTCAGCGGTGGCTGATTGATCAACTGTGGGGGCGTGCACTGTAAGTATGGGCTCCATCGTTTGTTTTTCGGCGGCTTCCTTCGCTTTCATCGCTTTGTGTGCATCGGACCGCAGTTGTCTCGGTTCAAATACTGTCTCTTTTTCTTCTCCCAGCTCTTCTCCGATCCCCTTTCGTGCAATTTCACTAGTTTTGACCTGTAAAGAGGGTGAGACTGGTTGGTCAGGTAGACGCTTCCCTCTTCTCCTGGCCGTTTTGATGATCCCAGAACCTGAACTTTCTTGGGACGGTAGATTAGGGCTTGTTTGTGTTTGCTTCTCTTCAGTTTTAATCGCGCTTGGACCGATTGGCTGGTGCCTGGTAGCGACTTCCGTCAAGACGGATTCTAGCTGCTGATTTCCACTGGTTTCATCTAGCGGCTTTAATGTGCCATTCTTGAGCAACCATGTGATAACATCCCCTAGTAAATCTATACGTGACTCCAATTTTGATATTTTCGGGCAATGTTTGCAATGTTCGCATGCCGTCGGGCAATGCGTGTCATCCGTGTCACTGTTCTTACCCTTATGTGAATTGTGCGAGGTGGTCATAGTGGCCGTAGGGTTTATACCCTTGTCTCTTATGTCGCACTGCTTGTCACACGGGACAGTTTGTTCGTGGAGTTCGTTGGCAGAATTTATCGTGTTAACCCTGTCAATGCACATAACTTTCTGTGAGCCGCGTAGCTGGGTTGCAGTGGCTGGGATAGTTTGGTCGTGGAATTCGTTGGCAAATTGTATCGTGTCAACTCTGTCAATGCACTTAGCTTTCTGTGAGTCGCAAAGCTGGGTCGCAGTGGCCGAGCGGCTAAGACGTTCGCCTCCTAAATCGAAGGTCGAGGGATCGACGCCGGCTTCCGAAAGGGCTTTTTTTCCATCCACAGTTTGGTCGTGGACTTCTAAGTTCTGCATGCTAAAACTTTAGCTCAAACGTTATACTTATAAACTATTGCGGCGTCGGTCAGACTAGACGTATCAGCAACCGAGAAAGTGTAGTCTAATAGTTACTACCAGGGAGTATATTGACGTAAGGAAAATACAAACGATAGGGTGTCCTTAATTATATGAATAAAGTTTTCTAGCGATTATACACCGAGATAGTGAAGTCTAATAGTTGCCAACTGGTACTAATTTGGGCTGAAAAAAGCAAGATATAAACTGATAAGGTGGCCTTTACTTAGATAATTATAGTCTTCTAGTAATTATACACAGCAGTATATAAATATAACGACTAAGCCTGTCCGTGGATACTCCTCAGAACCCTGACGAGACTGATTGGGACAATTAGACTATGTAGGCCGAGCCAATATTTCCAGTGATATGCCGATTTGGAGAAGAGTTCCTCGTCGAGCAGTGGGGGTATCGAAGGAAATTGGACGGAAGATTGTTTAGAATAATAGGTTTTTTGATTCAATTTTTGCCCAAAGACGGTATCTTTCTGTATAAAACTTGAAATTTAATCGCCTTGGTTTTGCTCGAAAATTCAAACCGCGCGGGTTCAATTCAATTCAATGGAAGTGGACGCGCCAAGTAGGTGCAACACGTCATGCCGGATAAAAAGTTTTGTAAGAATTTCTATTTCCAAGTGAACGTCAACATCCAATACATAGTGCTTGCTCAAAGATGCAGCAATAAAAATGATTTCCATTATTTGCTGTTGCACCGTTCTATTCCTCAGGATGCGCCCATCCTGGGATAATGCTTTTGCTAGAGAGATCAACCAATTATTAGCCATGGGTAGCCAACTCTAGTGGAGCAGCTGAAATTGCCGCCGCTACCGTGTTTCAAACTCGCACCTTGCCGGTCAGGGGCAGACGTCCTAACCATTGAGCTATCGAGGTCGATTTCTAGCCGGTTGTAGATCGGGAGTATAGATTATTTGTTTGTGCACCGATCTATTCCTCATGATGCGCCCATCCTGGGATAATGTCTTTGCGAGTCGGATCAACTAACTCTGTTCCGCAAAGCTACTGATATCCATTTTACACTGGAGTGTTAACTGTACGGGTTATCGTTTAATTATATAGGCTAGCAAAACGTGTTCTGGTCAACCTTCTTAATGCCTTGCTCAATGTCTTCCTTAGGTTGAGATTCTGAAAGAACTATCGACGAACACATATATCTAACGAAACCCTGGTTAAAATTTGCATTTTAGTAGATAAGGCAATGCATCGGCATGAAGTTTGTGACCTTGCGATTTTCATTCTGCTTCTAAATACTAGCTTGTCACGACACCGAAGCCTACCGTTGACGACAGCCTTGATTGAAACAGAGCAAATGCTTCACTAAATGTAGGTCTCATACAACTGGAAGAGATGGCTTTCCCTTACATAATTTACAATAATATAGGCATGAAGTATTAAAAAAATACCCCAGAAAGCAAAAACAGAATGTCGAGCATAAATATTGTCCTGAAATCACCTCGCATATTGTTTTCACGACGTTTCATTTAAGCAAATGTAATACGCTCCGTCTTCAAAAATGTTATAATTTGATATTCCGTTGATGAATATTATATTTTCCCAAAGCGATGCTAAAACGAAATTGCACACTTTCTTCACTACCTTTTAGTTGCCTGCAGATGACTGGTATTGTAGTCTTGCTAAATATCTACCTTACGCGTGACTCTTCACGGAATATTTGGACAGGCAAAATTTCTAACACAGAACTTCAATTAATACAAGAGAGATCCACGTCTACGTTTGAGTAACAAAGGCTATTGTTTAACAGACTGTGTGGTAGGTTTGGAACATGCCGTTGAAAATACCTTACATCAAAACAGCAAAATCGATGGAATTAATCGTTTACTGATTGAAAATTAGCTCAACACATGACTTTTAGTTCAGACCTCACTTAACACGACTTGACATGAGAAAACATTCAATGGCAGTCAAAATGCGTGCACCAAAATAGGAAAAACCATGAAGACAATGGAAAATGGGAACACACGATTAACGCCTGATGTGGTAGTGGGTGCTGCGGTTCGAGAAGGAGACCTGGCGGGTGCCTCAAAATGAATGAACTGTGATCCCAAATTTGACGTGTTAGATTTCGATTGTCGTTGTCGGAAGTGATTTGCTCTGAGCGTTTCCGTAAAAGAAGCAGTAAAACTATAAGAATTAGTAGCAGGAGAAGAAGTAGTCATTGTTTCTTCAACGCCTGGTGACTCAACAAAATTGTTTGGCCACCCTGTAAGTAAAACCTCAGAGGCCCCAAAATAAATGAACTGCGATCCTAAATATAACATCTTTGAGGCTGAGTTTCGGCGAAAGTAATATGTTCTGTTGGTGTTGTCCGGTAGGTTGAATGCCAGCGTATAGTTCGTTGCATCCTTCGGGAGGTTGATTATCACAATCCTGTAGTCCTTTTGTTGTTCCGAGGGAAGAACTGTGACAAAACGCAAAGGTACATTTAACGTGTTTTATCACCGTCATTTTTCATGCTTTTTGACTTCAATTTCAATTCTAAATCAGAAGTTAACGCATGTTTAGCAGTCAGCGCCTCCTGTTAGGTAAAAAATATACCCATTTGCCGATGTTGTGTTTTTGCATGTAAATATTTCAGTTCATAGGTATTGAATATGAACATTGTCAGCAAGATCACGAGAACCTGGAATGGCTGTTTTTGGTTCAAAACCAATCAGCAGGCAGTCACTCATACGCTTATTTAGAAGATAAATGTGTGTTTGAGACTGCAACTTGGAATTCCAATATTCTAAGCAATATCCTATCTGGGTTTGCGTAAGTCCATAGGATGAGGGCTTATAAGACAGAAGATAAGGATATATTTTGCCTAACCTAAAAAAAACCGCTTTTCAGCTGCTGATGGGACTCAAATGGGGGCAAAAAAGTAGAAAGGGACGATGTGTGGGTCTCTGATAAATATAAATGTACTGGAAGTTATCGTACCAATAAAACTACATCTTGCGTTACAGGATTTCATATAATATTGTTGCATGTAATCGTGGACTGTGGGGTTTCTCACACTGCTGTTTTTTTATACCAAACCAGAATGTTACTATGTATTTCACTTCCTAGGTTGTACTCTTGGTTTACATGTGGTTGCTGCTACTCTTAGCTCAATGTCAATGAAACTTTAAACGAAAATAGCTTTGCGTTTAAAGCATAGATCATATCGCTTAGGGGCTATTGTCAATCAGACGTGCCCCAAAGCAAGTGGTGCATAAGCCGGGGCTCGAACTCGCGACCTACCTAAACAATAGGCCATTTAGAGCTGGGTTATGCCCCATGAGCCGGAAATCGGTATTTTAGTCTAGTTTGTTTTTGCGAGCAAGGTGAGATGCTTAACACCTATCCGTTATTCTAGAATGAGCAGCAATTCATACAATGACGAGTTTTTTGGAAGGTGTCGAGGGGGTTCATTCCTGATTTGCATTTGAGTACCACTTTGCATGTACCACTTAAATATCGTATAAAGGGACTGATCTGCATAACATAAACCACATAGTAATATGTAGTTATGTTAACAGCTACCGTTTTATTAAGACATTATTTCAACCATCAACAGTATCTTAAATATTTGAACTAAAGGGACGTCTAAAGGAATACCAGATAACTTACACAGAGGCGAATAAAGACCAACGACTGGCGGTGAAGACAGGTTCCTCACAGCAGTCAGACCAGCAAATGCCTCAATTTTCTGAGTGGAAAAAATGCAAGGAGATATTTATCTTTTGTATTGGGGTTTAAACCAATGTCGGTGATTTCGTATATCAAAAGGCTAGATTTTCATAGATAAGCTGATTGGTTGTTGTGACCAATTGCACAGCGGACTACTGCATCCGTCATGATTTTACTTAAAACAGCATTCAACTCTCTTTTCAATACTTGGGTGGGTTGTACTGCATTTATAACGCTTAGACGAGCAATTCCTGTGTTGTCTTCATATACTGTTATTTTACTGGAAGCTTAACTCGCAAGTATTGATCTGCTCATGAACCATTATTGTTCTTCTACACTTTATAAGCTCTGAGGACTTTTAAATTCACTGAGCTCAAAGTTTGCAAGTTTTTCATGGAAGCAAGATCAAAAACCGCAGATATCCGTGCATTAAAGTATCAGATTCTTTAAAGCATTTAATGAATAAGAAGGCACTATGCAGAATATGTTGACTGCTCCATTTTTAGCATATTACATAAATACTCAAGGTATTACAGATGTCACTTCTTATCATACATTAATATACAAAAAGAGGATGCTCTATGCCTGGCCTGATAATAATTGTATATGGTTGTTTGGGTTTCATTAAATCTGATACAAGTGGACCTAAACACAAAATTTCGAGAAAGACTTTTTTTCTGTTTTCCTTTCAATTTCGGTCACTACTGTGGACGTTTAGAAAAGGCAGACATGTTGCTTTATACTTCTGATACTACTTCCACATAACATATTTTAGAAAAAAATGTTGACATTCATGTCATTTACCTCAGGCTTCCAATTAAATCCATATATGTCAAGTAGTTCCATCCTGTTTGCCACTAGGTATGTCAACTGGCCTCTCAGATGGTTTTGATTAGTGGGTTCTGTTTTAAGGTCATTATAAATAAGAACGTGAATTGTTAAATAAGGAAAATATGCAGAACCACTGAAAGCAAGATTTTGAGCTATTTATTAAAATAAAAATATTAAAATTCATTTATTAATGATAAATATAATTTAAATAAAATCATGCAAACACCTGCCTTTTATCGTCGAATTCTGATTAATATACGCCACTCCAAATCCCATGGAGTGGCCTTTGCCTGTAAAGACTACTGACGCTTCTGATGTATTCATGATGCCCTTCACGTACGCTCCTAGAGCCCCTGTGGTAAATTGAATCAAACAGTTTGAAAAGGTGTAACTTTCTGTCTTCCTATATTCATGCATTTTTAGGACATGTCCAGAGCTAGCCAACCTTTAGTCTATACCATGTAAATATGACCCTTACGAACACACAACAATACATATAATTTACCCGGGATCACATCAAAACAGAAGCTTGTTTCCTGGCATCTCATCTTAGGTTCAGCTTGCTTGACTTGCGGCGCTGAAGCGGTGACCTGCAAGATGGATTTTAAATATAATTACTAAGTATTCGAATTCCTGGCATACGGCAACTGCTCATGAATATGCCTTATAGTTAATTTAATCCATGAATTTTTTACAAATGACTATCAATTTCTATGGTATTGAGTAGTTTGAAAAATATTTACGTTCCTATCAAATATAAAGTGCACACTTATCGCATTGTTCGCTTTATGTTTGCATAGCCTTAATGCATATTGTTCCTTTGCAAGCGTTATGAACTTAATGTTAGGGATATACTTATATAGTTGAGGGTTAATATCTGATGACCAACAAATAGCGGATTGCAGCTAATAGGCAATTTTTATTTGCGTGCAGCATTACTTCGCTCATTGTATGCAGAGCATTTTCCGAGAAAACTGCGGTATATGTGCCCTTCTAGAATAGGACTTTCCGATTGCAAGACTTATATGCAGTTGCAACATTACGGAAGAATATTTATTCGCATCCACAAAAAATTGCAGAAATGTAGCCGTCAATCAATCGACTTATGAATCAATGCACTTTGAATAAACAACAGGCAAATACGAAAGCCTTTTTTTAAATGGTGCGGGTCTTCCCAAAATGTGTGCTTAATTTCAAAAAGATTCGGATGTTTTTTGATTTTGGAAAATCTACATGCAAATGTTATGTCACGAAGATCCGGCACTTACGTTGAAAACAACGCATTACATATTGACCGATTTCTTTACTGTGTATTGGTTAGCTGCTTCAACGTCCATTTTAGCAAAACAGTCTATTGAATTCAACATAGTAGGATGTGTTTATGCGTAAGGGTATGTAGGACTCCGGTGCATTTACAATACTAGAAAAAGTTGCGCTAGTTCAACATCACCATTAAAGCATTCATTTCATAACGCCGATAAAATTAATAACTCATTCGTGATGTGATGGGCCCTTACGGTGACAGCCTCAACAATTTTGAAGGAAATGACAGGTGTGCTGGCTCGATGACAAAACCCACCATGTCCAAGATTTATCTTTAGTCATGTCTTCAGGGGATTATATTTATTCGCTCTCGCTATGGAGTTTCTTGTCATTTTTTTCACACGCAGAAATGTGGATGACAATTAATCGAATTATTAGCCAGAGTATTTAAAATAAACGACCTAAGACTCTGAAAACTTTATTAACTGGGTACAGATCTCCGCAAATGCTGTTTTGCTGGTTGTTTGCACGTAGAAAATCTATATGCGAAAAAAGGCATCATAAATATTTGGCATTGGCTTTGCATGGTGTGATGTTATACAGTGTCCACGTTCGCACATCCAAAATAGTCTACTGAAATGAATGAAATCGTAACGCTTAGGTTGTGCTTTAATAGCTAGTGCTGTTGACTTCCGCTGACTTGCTTAACAATGTTTCGCACAACTGATCATCCTTTTTTTCTGTACTTCACAGGTAGGTTTTGCACAATGCACACGAGCGCGAATACTGCAAAAATACTGTTTTAGCAACTTACCACGAAACCTTTGGGAAGCATCGTGGGGTATGCGACCGCTTTGTTCATAGGTTCATCTTCATATATGTTTTCTGTCGTTACGAGTGCTACAAAATAAAAAAGCGAAGATATTAAAACTATTTATTAAAGTTTAGGGCTTAACCTCGACAAAGAACACATTTTCAAAGTTAAATTGTGATACCATACTATAGGCAGGACTTTTTTGAGCAAAAATCATCAGTTTATAATTGTAATTGATCGCTTGCGAATGTCAAAACACAAGTTGATAAACTTTTAAAATATCGCTTGGAATTGTTTATCCGTAATTCATTTTAATACCCTTTTATGTCTCATATAGCAACGTTTACATACCAGTATCCATCTGCCTCAAGCATAATTCCAAATATGCTGTAAGCTATGCTCACATCCACTAAAATACGTAAAGTTAACTTGGCCCTTTTAGCATAATAATCATTCAGTAATAAATGACTGTAAGGATATCATTACGCTATACCAGGGGTCGGCAACCTTGTTGACTCAGAGAGCCAAGAAAGCATATATTTGAAAAAAAATTTAGTGAGAGCGATATATGGTATTTTAATACGAACTTTAATTTAATGCGAGTATAATAAGCGTCTGAATTTACTCTTTTCAGTAATTTTCTTATAGTGCTTATTGCCATTGTGACTTCTGGCGTTGTATGGATTCGCTGAGGGTTTTATAGTCTGGTCGGTAGTTGATGAGGTTAAACTCCATGCAAGCGTTGAGGCTTTCATCCCTTACACGTGATCGTAGGTTGGGCTTTACGCATCTTAAATGTGTGAATGACTGCTCACATGCATACGTAGATCCCAACAGGGTCAATACCGCAATACCCACACGCTGTAGTCAGTGGTTTGTGACCTCAAGTGTGTTCCAATTTTTTATTATCAGCTGGTCTTTATTTTGAATTATTTTTCCATTTCTGTCCACAGGTGCTAGCTAACTCCGCTTTTTGTCGTGCGATTATTTCAAATCTTCCTTCGGTGACTTCAACTTATTCAGTCTCATATCCAAGGCCTTAAAATCAGCCAATTCTTCCTCAAAATCTCTAAAGGAGAAACCAGGGATATAACTTAGGACGGCTGTTTTCAGCGAACACTCGGTTGGATGGGTGATGAACATAAAAAGACGACTGTGCTGACGATATTCTCCAAAGCATGATTTAAACGACTGTAAAGGAGTGGATGTTAAGCCAACTAGCTGGTGGAGGTCGAAAATTTGAGTGAACTCACTTACTGTGCATGCATCCTTATATTGTGCTTGTTTTCAAAAAGGTTGCAAACGATCAGTTTCAAGATCTATGATAAAGAGTTCAAGTTTGTTTTTTAAAGCAAGTACGGAGTGTTGTAGGGATCAGTAGCAGTATCAGTATCAGTATATTGAGGGTATGTAGGAAAAATTCCATTGAGTGCCCTATTTGTACATATGTGCAGTGGTAGCAAAAGATTTGTTGCTTAGACTGTTGGCGAGGCCAGTTGTCCTGAGTCATAGGATGAAAATAGGAGCAGACAGTGAAAAAACTCCTCAGGGATTTTTAGGAGAAAAACTGTCGCTCTTGTGGGGGTAATGCGTGGGATTTAGGAGAAAAAAAGGGGGATAACACAGCATTTCCATTGCCTTTCGATGTAACTTTAATTTGGTTCAGATGTTCAGTTGTATCCACGAGGCATTTAAGCATAAGGAGCTCCTCTGGTTCAGAAAATTCAAGATGCCTAATGTCCCTCATTTCATGGAACTTCTGGATTTTGTTTAGGCAATCTTAAAAAGTGCTTTACACCTTCCCTTTTATTGGAAGGTTTGGCAGATTGTCCATTGTAGTTATTTCCAACATCATCCAGCAGTGTTTTAAACTGTCGATCATTGGAGGCTCGGGCAACAATAATGTTGATAACACGAATGACCAGCCACATTGCGTCGCCCAGCTGCCCACCACAGAAAGACCTTCCTGGTGTAGGATACACTGGAAAGGTAAGATGGTTCTTTTTTCATGTTCACAGAGAAGGACCATAAATCCTTTGTTTTTCCCTACAATACACGAAACACCATCAGCAGACACCCCGCGTAGTCTGCTCTATGCACAAAGATGAATACTTCGGCGCATTTTTCCTTAAATTAACGATACTCGCCATCTATTTTTCTTTTCGTTATGCTAGTTGTTGCAGAGGTTAACTCTGGTCAAATGAGCGACAGTTTAACTTTCAAGAATGTGCGATCCGTGTGATAAATGAAAGCAGTCAGATGTTAGGAACAATGTATTAGTCCACAAGGCAAGTTTTCACCAATGAACTTTTTGCGCCATCTGTGGGACATGAACTCGAGGCACTATATGTAATGTAGCCGACTGGACTATGAGCGTAAGCTAGCCTGTTCGGCCAGTGGAACCTTGACCAACTTGTGGTTAAGTCTGCGGGATGTTGTGCTTTAGTAGAGCGTTTGTCATTAAACGAGCTTGTCATTACTGTTGGGACACAGAAATAAACGGAAGCTGTTGATATCGGCAGGCAGGGACGATTACAGCCAGGTCAAACCTAGGGGTGGCGAAATGCCAGAGATAAGTCATGATTAAATTGATGATAATACGCGTCACTTTGGTAAAACGTCATTGGAAGTGGACGGGCACAATGCGTCCACCCCCTTTTGTTCTCCAGTGCTCACTGCCCCAAACTCATGTGTTGCCACAATTAAATATTATAATGCTCTTCTGTAATGACACCCGCGTCCCCCGATGCTTGATATCACAGCTGCGTCTATGAAGCTGGTAACAGCTGCGTGCGTGTCCCCTTTCCTTCGGTTATCTTGTGGCCCCGAGACTGCAGCCAAGGCGACCGCAGTTTATTCAGTCACGCACATACACACGCATCCAAATGCGTAAGGGCCATTTAAAAACCCACCCCTTGGCCGATGTAGCAAAGATATCGGCAGGTGAAGTCCCTTTGGTAAGTGCAAAACACCAACAGCAGAACGATTGAACCTAGCCCGCTATCATACTGAATCATCTGTCACCACTGTCTCAAGCTCTCTCAGGTTTGGCTGCGTGCAATCAACAGTAGCTCTGGCTTTGCCAGTGGCTTCTGCCCCCAGCGACAGCAATTAGCGTTCTGTACTTAATAGACCACTCCTTCTGGTGATTTTTGTATTTTCACTTCCGTCCTGGGTGTTGGCCTGATAATTATAGTGATCCGTATACAGCCCACTACTTAGACCCGAAAAGATTAACCAAAATCGTAAAATCTGCCGTTTCTTAGAGAGCCATGCAATATCAGCAAAAGAGCCGTATATGGCCCGCGAACAATAGGTTGCCGACCCCGGCGCTATCCTATCACTAATCCATATATCGGGTCTACGTCCCAATTCCAACTCGCATTCCAGCGGAGATACTAGTCTTATAACAAATACAAACGTGAACGAAAACCCTTTTCTTAGCACAGTTCCCAAACTGGCTGCTAATTGTTACTGTTATATTGGTAGCTGACGCGTAATTGAAAATATCGTGAGATACGGCATGCTGCAAGGGCTTAAACCCGAGACTACTTGACTCCATGTAAGTCCCAAGGTGATGTCAAATTCTTAATTAGTAAATGTAGGCAAAGACGCAAATTCAAGCTTGGATATTAACTTTAATATTGCCTTGCACGAAAGTACATTATTGATGATTGTGCAGCTTATATGGAGAGCAAACCTTGTTAGAAATAACGGATAAATATAAGTTAACAGCTTTGGGTATTGAGATGTTTGCCGATGATGCGCAGCCAATGCCAATGATTGTGAATCACATTCTTCGAAAACAGTTCTCTTTTTCCGCCTAGTAAGTGCAAAGCCATATTTTCTATTGAAAGGTCCACACAAATGGTATGTGAGTGTACGCATAAATTTTTATCATTTGTTCAAATGCCTACTATGATTGCAAGGATGATTCAAAGCGGACAGATATATCTCAGACTTATTCAGTAACTGTGCTTTTTTTAATCCCACCATACTTTGACATTAATTTTGTCCCAGAGCGTACAAGTTGAAAGCAGATTTTCTTACTGCAAGAAACAAAACATTCAGAAAATTGAGGTGTTCACCTTGGGATTTAACTTACCCACGAAGAGTAGAGTTAGCAGAGGAGACGTCATGGCGAATAAAGTTCATGCACAAATGATGACTAGGGAGAAAATATATACTTTAGTTACAACTTCATGTAAAACTGTTATTCAAAAAGGGAAAATATGGATAAATTCGCTAAAAAATGGTGCTTAGAAAAGGTGGTACGTGAACACTTACGAGCCTCGCTAAGTTAAGGTGAAGCTATGCAAGTCCCGAATTTTATTCTCGCAAACGTCGATGGCAGGACAGTGCGCAATTAGTTACTTTAAATGCAGACCATGCGGCATATTTTTGATAATTTTGAGTGGCATTATTTTTTTTATTTTCCATGACAATGGCGAGTGGAAGGAAGTAATGTTTTTCCCGTGAATGCACGAGATCGCGTTCTTTAAGGATGCCGTAAAGCATCCGTAAGCCAAAAACGTGGAAAAAACCTGATTTTCGACCAGAGTGCACTACGCACATACAGCTGAACTATGTAATACCAAGCAGTGTGGTAAAAAACATATTAAATCACAGGAGAATGCCATTGTTAGTTAGGGTATTTTGTGTCTGATTTGAAATGCGCATTTGCCAAACAGTTGCCACTCGGTGTGTCTGAAACCGACGCGCGGACCACATTTTAAAAACCCCATCGGGCAAAATACACTGACCTCTATTCATTCTATAGAGAATTACCTCTTCTTCCGCGTTTTCTTTTAAAAATAGGAAACTTTAATTTTTGAATGCAATTGCATTTGAGGCTGTGGTATTTTTTTCGAATGATATGCGCCTGCTGGTTGGTCTCAAGCTAGAAATCGGACGAAGGAATACCGGTAGCTATCAGTTAGTGTTGATTAGCGAGTGCAATTACGTCCAGAACTTAAAAGGACAGTTAATGAAGCAACAACTGAATGTTAAGCATTTGTTTTCGTTTACGGTGTCGTGGTTTCGATTCTTGGTTGGGGAATCACTAGGAGCTGGAATATGACTGACGGACGGTGGCTCATGCGCCAGAAAGGGCTATTGCATTCCGGCTTGTGTTTGACGAAAGTAATAGTTGCTTAAATGCCGTGTTAATGATAATATGCATGTCTATACTGCATAAACTAAGCCATATTTTAAAGGGCGCAGGAATAAGGGTAATAAGATAATATAACATGATAATAAATGATTGTAACTTTTAAAAAATTTAAAAATCACCATTTTTGTAGGAAAGAATAACGTTCTAATCATTAAAAATAAAGTATATTTACCTTTGTTATTTAGTTTAAAGTCATTGGACAACGGGTTGCAGTTTCAATAGTCATAGATTTCCTAAACCAAATTCTACGACCTGAATGTTGTGTACGTAACGTGCGACTGATATTTTTTTGGAGTTTTGCTGCACACGAACTCGTGTTGTATAGCCATCAAAGTAAAAAGTCCTCCAGGAAAACAGGTATTAGATGTCCGGTTAACATTTAATTTCTGATGCAATTAAAATATCACGTTTCCTTAAAAACAACAATGTTCGAAGACTTCTGTCAATAATAGCATTGGCGAATGAACATAAGAAAAGCGCAGAACTACTTACAGACAGCGGTCGACTTTTCGCCAGCACAATGCAGTAAATGAAATGTGTTATAGCACAAACCCAATGCGCAAGCTACTAGTACATGCGCGTTTGACTCCGTTTCAGTAATAGATTAAATGCTATGTGAAGAGGACCTGGTGGTTTGGCTAGTCTGTGCCATCTCACGTGTGTTGACAGTTAACTGAACGTGTTTTAAGATTGTAAAAAATTGCAAAAATATGCTCTGCATGAAATTCTTAGAGCGAGAAGTACAACCAGTGCACTACTTATTCACAGCAGATCTTACGCAGATACATGAGTATTCAATGTATGCTTTTTGTAGTAATCCTTGAATTCTGAAGGTAAATTATAAAATTATAGTAAAAATATGTAATTTCGTGAGCTCTCGTTTTTTACCTCACAACAATCGGTTTCCCGTGGTTAGGTTGTGTTAATAAAGCCCACTTCCATCACATAAAAGGACATATTTCAAAAATTTGATCGGTTCCGGCTGCACATCACAGATTAGGAACATAAGTGGTTTTCTTTAGGTACATTATCAAAATGAAATGTTTTTGCACTAGTTAAAGTTCTACAAAGGGCCAGACTGGCGTCCTGCCTAGTAGATATTAGGAATTATCCGCACGATAATGCAGGTCATTTTGCTGCATAGTTAAAATTTTCTTCCAAAAGACATAGAAATAGACTAAATATCGCATAAATACTATTTAATTTGATATCAGAATGACTGTCAGAATTCTGGCACGAAAGAAATATCTCCAAATAAAACAAATAGAAGTGGAAAGATACGTTCAGACTCTCCGTTACTTGTCGTTAGGAGGATGCAGTGTTTGACTGATTTTATATCACATACGCAATGTGCAAGGCAGCAGTTCATGTCTGTCTATCTCGGCTACAATTATCCACTTAACAATGGGGAAATAATGTAAACAGTACATGCCGGGTGTTTTTACGAAACAAATTTGTCAGATACTGACAGTGAACTAAACGTCAGTCTGCAAAGCCTTTTTAACTGCATTCTGCAAAAACCCTTAAACCATACTTCCGGTGGGTACCGGAGGTAACATTCGAATTGCATCATAAAACAGCAGGAAAAACGTAAACATCATAAGCCAACACGGTAGACGTGACTGCTGTTATATTTCGAGGCACTGACGCGCCTCTAACGCATTGCAAGTAGTGTATTGAAGTCATACGTTTATTGGCCGAGGGCCACTACCCACATCGTACTTTAGCTAATAACATGAAGTAAAAAGATGACTTTCGTTTACCTTTCGTGGCTTAATATTCTGCCATTGCTCCAATAATGTCGCTATAATACTCTGAGTAAAGCATAGGTAAATATAGAATGAGTAAAGCACAAATCAGCCATGCGGTCGAGCAAACACGCTACCAATGGGCAAATAACGAGACAGCCTGTCAACTGCCCCTTTCTTTCTCGCTCTTATTTACTGTTTTTTGCATACGTGCGTTAAGTCCGACGTGGCATACAGTTTACAAATATACTTCATTACAACATTAAAGCCCTAAATAAAACATGATGCTTGATTGTCGATAAAAATTTAACCAGAAAGCATTCCAACTTCAGCAAAATAGGAATGATTAATTAAAAATACATTAAGATACGTACGAAATATCAATCAGCAGTTAGTTCGACATACGTGACAAGCAAACAGGGTAGGTTTAGTCTCTACAGGTAACCTACGACTTGAAGCCATAGTTTGCATTATAGTTGGTTCATTGCCCGCGCAATCAACACTACTTGAACAGCGAACTGTTTGCGGCGCCGATGTAGCTTCTACGAGAT
Source organism: Ligula intestinalis (assembly GCA_036362985.1). Taxonomy (NCBI): domain Eukaryota; kingdom Metazoa; phylum Platyhelminthes; class Cestoda; order Diphyllobothriidea; family Diphyllobothriidae; genus Ligula; species Ligula intestinalis. The sequence goes on from JAYGXS010000006.1 coordinate 6,321,949, forward strand.
ATCCAAACGATGTTAATCGAATGACCCGCCCGTTTTAACCGATGACGTGAGAACGGCACCATCGTTTCGACGAAGAACAAATGCAGACTTCAACTATCGAGGTGTAAAGCATGTGATTTGGGCATACATTACTTTCAAATACCCACTTTTTCTGTAATATGCTTCCATTACATGAGCCAGCCGTTAAAACACAGGTTGCTTGCGCGGCCTAGACCACCCCTATACCTGTCAGCGGGACCCTTACAAGTCGCGTATTTCTGTTTAGAGCGGAACACTTATAAAATATGCTAAACCCTAGCTTGGCGCATCCACCAGGCCGCCATTTACTAGGATACAAGTATTTAGGCATAAGCGTATTAGCAAGACTAACAGGAACCTAAAGACGACGTTTAACAGGAAATTCATCAACACACGTCAGATCCGGAAGTGCTTAAGCAACCACTACAGCCAGCCAATGCTTACATGGTTGCGGAAAGCTGTCATCGCGGCAGGACGAAATGCAAACCTAACCAAATGCCAATGTGAACGCCGCCAATGGTCGCTAAGACACCGAAACCACCATGGCCGCAGGTCAAAAACAACAACGCAGGCATGTGTGGGCACATACTGAGACTCGATAACAGTGACGGTGAATTCCAGCCCAGCAGCAAACGCGGCGTAAATAGGGGTATAGAAGACACCGTTTGCACGTTTGCGGCAAGGAGCCTTTGCGTGTTGACAGCTTTCAGAAACTGTGTGAACAGTGGCTGCTGTATGAGTTCCGGACCTGTCGCGCATTGTTGGCGTTCCCTTGAATCGTCACCTCAAATTTCCCGTCAGTCTTGCGAACACGCTTCTGTCAAAATCTCTGTATTACATTAAAGAGCGGCGCGGCCGATGCGCCAGACGAAGGTACGACAAGTATATCTAGGGCTGCTCCCCATTTTTAAACAAGAGGAACATGTGTGCGCGCTGGCAGGCATAGGGGTAGCCTTGGCCGCGCCAGCCACCTGCGTTTTGGCAACTGGCTCATATGGAGGGAAGGAGGAACTCACACACTATCGTCTTGGTACATAAAAGTAAAGTCAGGAGGATATTAACACTGCAGACGCTTATGTCTAAATGCCTGCATCCCACTTAAAGGCGGCGCCCTGAGTGCGCCAAGTGTTAGTAGAGTTAGAATAGTTGCTTGCAATTTAAAAACAAGCGTATACCTAGGGACGCGCTGGCAGGCATAGGGGCGGCGTCGGCCGCGTCCACAACCTGCGTTTTGCAGCTGGCTCATATGCAGGGAAAATAAAAGAGGAAATTAGTCATTTTAAAAGTAATTTTTGGGCGATTCGCCGGCCCTGTCCAAAGCTGGTTCGAGCATACAGTGGAAATTGAGAAAACCGATTGTCTGCATATTAGGCAGTTGGTTACAAGGGGTGGGTCCTAAGGCAAGCATCCTTTTGATTTTTTGTACAATCCTCCTCGCCAATCCTCGGCGCCTCATACCGTAAAAAGTCCAGGCATCGAGCAGATGCTATGGAACAAGAGGCGGATAGGCCGTCACGTGACTTGGTGCCGCATGTCGTAGGTTACATGCAGGGGGCACAAGGAGACGTTCATTTAAGTTAAACAAATCGCCAACTTTTTCATTTGTACATAGCGTATAGCTAATTATAAGTGTAAAATGCCAAAATGATATGCGATATGATATCCCGGGAATTTACTACACTGTTTAACGGTGTGGTTAAAAAGTCTGGTTAATTCCATTTTTTCTTTAAATAGTAATAAGACAGGACATAGACATTTGTCTGAATTGTTTTTGGACAACGAAATTCTTCGTTGCACCTCAAGAACATATGTGTACAGCTGAGTATGGCTTTTGGGAAATAAAGAGCTAAATGTATTTTTAAAATATATTTTGCACATCTGCCAGGGTTCGTGCCACAATAGTAAATATAGCACGGATGATGACGAAAAATTTTTATCCTGATAAAACATGCAACCGTGCATAAAGTATATATAAGTACCAGAGCTATGCCTCGACATCGGTTTTTCAAGTCCTATGCAAACATTTTTCAACGCTTTTCATCTTAATTTCGGTAGGAATGGAAAGGGAAACTATACGCAGAACAAGCTGAAAATAATCAGTTTCTGACAAATCATAGTATATATTATGCTAATCTGCTATGTGTTTTATTTAAACATGGACGTTGAAAATAAATAAATCTATATATAAATATATTGAGCTGTTTCAGTATACACGAAGAAAAAGGTTTTCTGTTAAATGGTTATTTGCAATTCTCAAGTAGGCCAAATATTCACTTTATTCCCTTTATATTTTGAGAACGAAAAATTATGTAGATAGTAAAAGCCAGCATATCTTAGTACGTTATGACGATAGTTGCACATACTAGTCATGACCACAATTCACTTGATAGTTTAGAGTATATTTTTTGCGCTGTTTTGAAACCCAGAGTACAGTTTCTCCTGCTACTGCTTTTTAGATAAAAAGTAACGCTCTGAGGTCACTTTATTTAGGGCAATGTGAATAGATTTTGACAAAATAAGAAGTGTGAGCAAATAAATGTTTTCATTCTACTATGTATGCCAGAACCAGTTTTTTAAAAATTTGCATCACTCTATGGAAAATATTGCTAAACAGAGGCTTAAACATATCGCCTCCAGGAGCAAAATATTTTGTCCGAACTTCTTCAGAAGCAATTGAGGCTAAGTTCAGGAAAAAGGAGCGATTTCCTTTCTACAATTAAGTCTTTGCTAATCCATGAAATGTCTTTGCACAAAATGCAGTTGCAGAAAGGTTTTGGTCGCATTTTTTTGTATCGTATTGCCTACGTGGCGCACAAGCAAAATGTCCATATGTCTCTATACGAAGCTTGTGTTTCTCACAGAAACAGATTACACAGAAGACTAATAAGTTAGGTTTCAAAACATTGGCCATATACGGCCACTAGATTTTGCATTCGCAAGCTTCCAGCTGATCGTCGAAGTAACACATAATGGCAAGAAATAATCCACTATAATAAATTTAGTAAGCTCCTTCAGTTCCAGTTGCATTCAATCGTTATCATCAGGTAAAATAAACAAAAATTGTCGAAAATGTCTAATCGCATTTTTACATAACCTTGTAAAATCTTATATACCGATAAAAACGTCAGCTGAATATTTATTTAAAATGGATTTAAAGACTTTTTTCTATAAAGTTTTGAAACAAAAATAGCACAGAATCTTTGCGGATGTTCTTTATGATCGGTAATGTGGTGTACTGTATTGAGTCATTTCTAAGTATCGTACATATGGCCAAATTCTAAAAATTTCCTTTTTTGGTAAATTTTAATCATGCATACCTAATTTTAGAATTCTGTTTGAAACGCTAAACGCATTATAATTGAATGACAAATAAGTCAAGCTACTGAAAACACTCTATTTATATATATATATATATGAGAAGGCAAGGCGATCACAGGAACCAAGGATTTAATGTCCTGACGTTTCGGAATCAGACAAGCTTCCATTGTCAAAGGTGGTAAATGCACGAACAATCACAGTATTTATAGGTAAAATTCAGCTAGGCATGGGGATGCCTGTTGTCATGCGGCCGCGGGCTCATCTTCTCCGGGGGTGGTGGCGTTGGCGGGATAATTGCCATTGATCGGGTGCGCATCGTTCGTAGGTTGGGCCCGGCCGACGTCATGTCGCGTTCACACCTTCCCCTTGAGGTGCAAATTGCGGTTGCCATGTTCGCGTTGACCTCTCGGTTGCTAGCGACCCGGCAGTCAAAGTCACCGTCGTCTTTTATCGGCGTGGGCTCGTGTTCACCCGCGTTCCCATCCTGTTGGCCATCTCGCAGGATTGTGGTCGAAACAGCTTGTCCCCCATTCGTGTTTGCGTCGGGTGGTCCTAGGCCCTCGTTTGTGCTGTCGGCTGGTGCGTCTGGTCGGCGTTCCTGCCTGTGGTTCTGCTTCCTGTGCTTTTTCCCGTAGACTTTGGTAGGCAACTAGTAGCGTCACACACCGATTAATGGAGCTACTTGTGGTATGCCAGGCTTCGAGCGTCTCCCTGATCGTTTGGTCGCTTCCACGCCCTATGATCTCAGTGTCTTTGAAAGCGAAATTGTGCCCAGTGGCTGCACAATGTTCTGCCACTAGAGAGCGTTCTTCCTGTCTGCGCACCGCTCCCTCATGCTCGGTCATACGTGTCTGCAATCGCTTGCCCGTTTCCCCTACATAGTTCATTTCGCAGGAACTGCAGTTGATCCGGTACACGACGTTGGCAGTTTCACCTCGGGACAGGGGGGCCTTTGGTTTCATTACCAATCGCCTGATCGTTGCCTCGGGTCTGTGGGCGATACCGATACCAATGGTTGCAGGAGTCGAGCAGCCGCTTCAGACACGTTTGCGATGTACGGTAGCACCCGCCAGACTTTTGGTTGGCTGACCGTCGGCTTTCTTATCAGGTTAGTCCGCCTACTCCGCTCTATGAAGCTCCGGGGGTATCCATTGATGGTGAACATCTGCCGTAGATAGCGGAGTTCGGCCACTATGTCGGCTGTTTCACTGCAGTGGGTCTCAGCCCTCTTGTAGAGACTTCGTACACAGCTGCGTTTGTGACACAATGGATGGTTGCATTGGTAACTCAGGATCTGGCGAGTGTTGGTAGCCTTCCTGTAAACCGTCGTCTTGAGGTTCCCGTCAGTCTTGCGATGAACCAAAACGTCTAGGAATGCTAGTTGTCCATCGTTTTCTGCCTCCATTGTGAATTGAATATCTGGAAAAATGGAGTTCAGGAGGGCATGAAAGTTGTTGACTCCTTCCCGCTTTATAATGACAAAAGTGTCGTCTACATAACGCGCCCAAAATTTGGGCTTGTGCTCAGCGAACACTAACGTTTCCCACCTCTGTAGGACTGCCTCAGCGACGAAACCAGATAGAGGTGATCCCATCGGTGTACCTTTGGTTTGCTCGTAGATTGTCCCTTCAAAGGTAAAGTAAGTTCTGAGGCAGTACTTCAGCAACTGCAAGAGATGTCCACGTTTCGGTGTTTTGGCGGCCTCGATATATTGGCTGTCCAGGAGGTCGCTTACGGTTTCAATGGCAAGACTCTGCGGGATCGAGGTGAATAACGAGGTGACGTCGAATGATATCATGATCTCATCTGCCTCGAGTTTTAATCCAGTTATTCTCTCCAGAAAATCTGTGGCTGATCGGACTGTCGTACTTGAGCCCGACGTAAGGGGATTTAAGCGTCGGAACATCCATTTGGCCAAGTTAAAGGTGGGTGTGCCACGGAGTGACACAATTGGACGAAGTGGAACACCCTCTTTGTGAACCTTGGGTAGGCCGTAAAACCTTGCCATGGCTGCATCGTTCGGTTTGATGGCTAATCGTTCTGCTCTGGTCATCGCACCATTGCTCTGTAGCGTGGAAAGTGTGGAGTTGATTTGATTTACCAACGTTTTCATCGGGTCCCCTTCACACTTCTGGTATGCTTCGTTGTCCTCGAGTAATGCCTTGGCCTTCTGTAGGTATTCGGCTTTGTCTAGTACAACCGTAGACCGCCCTTTGTCCCGGTATTATGACGATTGTCTTGTCGGCCTTCAGCGTCCTCAAGGCGTCCTGTTCTGTTTTTGAGATAACCGGCCGGCATTTGTGCGTCATAATAAGAGACGTAATTTGTTGTCGAATTAGGTTTTGCGTCTCAGCGGGCGCATGGGAGTGCTTAAGAACCGACTCGATGGCGGCTACCAGATCAACCTGGTTGGCATCAGAGGTGTTGAAACCGGCAGCGTGTTGCAGCACTCTAATTTGCTCTGGCTTGAGGTCTTTGGATGACAGGTTGTGAACCAATTGTTCGTCCTCCTTTTCTGTGGCGGAACCCAGATTTCGAAATTTATCCATCAGCTCTCTATCTCGTCTGGATCTCAATTCTCTGGCTCGTTTATCAATAGCTAAGCGGAGTAGCTCTGTACCGTTTTCGCCGATGATTTCTGAGCAAATTGAAGATGATTCTTCAATCGTCCGGCGGTATTTGTTCAGTCGGACATTAAATCCTTGGTTCCTGTGATCGCCTTGCCTTCTCAATTATGTCCAGGAACACGCATTTTCGCTTCTATCAGCAATATATATATATATATATATATATATATATATATATATATATATAT
>JAYGXS010000006.1:6328199-6345763 GCA_036362985.1 Ligula intestinalis
ATGGAACAAAGGTGCCCATCCGATCTATCTGGTAAGGGCACATACTTGTCCCGGTAGTGCCTTGAGGCTCGTACTTGAGCGATATCAGGCTTGTCGCTTAGCAACCTCAGAATATGATGGAGTGGATCCGACAAAGCAAGGAAGACCGGAATGGCCATTTCTGGCTTGTTAGCCGTCATCAGCCAGTCATACCCAATCTCAGGGGTCGGAACCCCGAGATTCGAACCCGGGACCTTTGGTCCTTGGGTTTACCACCCTACCTCGGCACCACGGGCTCGTTGCTTTGTCGGTTGTGATCGGGAGTTCTTGACAGGAGTTCTTGTTGGTTCACGTTGCCCATAGCGTCGCTGACGGCTGCATTGGTGTCTGGGGTGGGTTCCCGGACGCCTGTATTCTGGCCCGGTGGGGGGTTGCTAGTCGTCGCGACCCGTCTGACTTCCTACCGGCGATTTCGTTGATTGAGCCGCACGCGTAACGCCTGGTAAGCCGCCGGGAGAATCGTACAGCGGTTGATGGAATTTTGTGCAGTGTGCCATGCTTCAAGCGTTTCTTTGGTTGTCCGGTCACTACCTCGGGCTAGAATTTCAGCGTCATTAAAAGCGAAGGTGTGTCCAGGAGCCGAACAATGTTCCGCCACCAACGAGCGTGGATCCATCCTGTCGACTGCCCTTGCGTGCTCGCTCATACGCGTCTGTAGTAGCTTTCCGGTCTCCCCAATGTAGTTGGCCTCACAGGAACTACACTGGATGCGATAGACGACGTTTGCTGTTTCTCCGCGGGACAAAGGGGCCTTTGGTCTCATGACCAGTCGTCTTATTGTTGCTTCGGGTCTGTGGGCTATGCCAATACCCAGTGGTTGTAACAGACGAGCGACTGCTTCAGAAACATTCTCTTTGTATGGCATTGCTCTCCACAATGTCGGTTGTTCGGCCGCCGGTCTTGCAGCTCGTTTCGGTTGTCTGCTGCGTTCTAGGAAGCTGCGAGGGTAACCGTTAGAGATGAACATTCGTCGAAGTTCAGCCGCTTTGTCACCTGCCTCGTTGTAATCTGCTTCTGCCCTTTTGTAAAGCGTTCGCACACAGCTGCGTTTGTAGCTCAGCGGATGGGTACTTTGGTAACTGAGTACCTGACGTGTGTCGGTTGCCTTTCGGTATACCGTCGTCTTTAGGCTCCCGTAGGTCTTGTAGTGGACCAGGACGTCTAGGAACGCAAGTTGATTGTTGCTCTCAGCCTCTGTTGTAAACTGAATCTCGGCAAAAATGGAGTTCAGAATCGTGTGAAATTCAGAGACCATTTCCCGCTTGAGGAGGACGAACGTATCGTCTACGTACCGCGCCCAACATACTGGTCTATGGTTCGTAAACACCAGTGTCTCTAACTTTGGAAGAACCGTCTCAGCAAGGAAACCAGATAGCGGCGAACCCATCGGAGTCCCTTTGATTTGTTCATACACTGTGCCCTCAAAGGTAAAAAACGTGTTGAGGCAGAACTTGAGCAGCTGGATGAGATGCGCACGTGTAGGTGTATTAGTTCCCGCCTCATATCGGCTCTCAAGTAGATCACTCACAGTTTCAATCGCAAGAGTCTGAGGGATTGATGTGAAGAGTGAGGTAACATCAAACGATACCATGACTTCGTCCGCAAATTCCATCAACCGCTGTACGATTCTCCCGGCGGCTTACCAGGCGTTACGCGTGCGGCTCAATCAACGAAATCGCCGGCAGGAAGTCAGACGGGTCGCAACGACTAGCAAACCCACACCGGGCCAGAATACAGGCGTCCGGGAACCTACCCCAGACACCAATGCAGCCGTCAGCGACGCCGCAGGCAACGTGAATCAACAAGATCTCCTGTCGGGCTTGAACGCAGTTGCACATGACAACCGTCTCTGCATAAACACTGATGGCGGAGTTCGATATTCTGCCGGCGGGACGAACACGAGAAAGTGCCAACGGGGGAAGCCGGCAGGACATGCGGCACCGACGCGATCGATGCAGACGCGATTAATGACCGCTGGCAGGCGAACACTGCCCTCCCCCTTCGACGAGGTGACGGCGAGAAACCCTGGTCAGCAGGACGATGACGGAGCTCCAGCCCCGCCCCGCAGGGGATCTAGCGCCAATAGACGGAGAGCGAACGAGAAGTCACTGGTAACACCTATAAAAGGCTGTGAGGCGTGTACAAACACCAACCTCCGACGATGCAAGCCTCTATGCTTTCGAAACGTCAGAATATTATACCCATCATTCCCGAGATCGCCTCTTCTTCTCATTTATGTCCGGGGACACGCATTTTCTCTTCAATCAGCAATATTTTCGGGCGTGAAGCGCTAGAGTCAGCACGACGATAGGAAATCTTTGCCCTTCGCGTGTCATCAACGTATGCGCAAATCGAATTCCTCCACAGATGTCTCGACAATGATGTGCTACCGAAGAGTTTGTCCTACAAACCTTCCAAAGTATTGCTACATTTTAAAGCTACATTTCCATTGACGGGAAATTTCGTAAAACAATAATTTTTGTTAACAAACCCGAAGTTTTCGTAAATGTCTTCACGCCAGTATGTGAGTTGTGATCAAGCTTTCACAACCTTAGGCGTTTTGCAAGCAGCACTCGCTATATTTTAAGACTTGTTATGGAAACGTCTAAAATGATTTAAATATTAAGGTATTCTAATTAAATGCACACGTTCATTTTTAAGATATGATTTGGCTTACTTTGGTGATATGGGTGATCCAACTTGGAAGGTGCATTATAAAAATACGTCCAATAGTCATTATTTAGGTAACTACGCCTAAGAAAGGTATTTGCGATAGTGTTTGTGGGCACGCAGGTCTTAAGCCTGAGTTATGCACAATGGATTGAAACTACTTAACATCGTTAAAATTTGGTCAAAAATCGATGAAAAATACGTAATGCGACGGAATGGAACAAGATAAATAATAAAAAAAAACAAATATAATAAAAGAAAATTTATCATCATATGTAAAAAGATACATTTCTTATTATAGCCAGATAATTCTTGAGTGATAATCGATGACATTAGTGTTGCCTTCTTGGAAATTCGCTATGAAAAAGTAATATATAAAAACTGCAAAAACTCGGCAGAAATACTTGGAGCACGAATCATCTGAAGACACCGCCAAAAATCTTGATGGCCAAGTCAGTACCATGCATCGCATGCATATTTTAAAAATGTTGAAAAGGTCCGCAAGCAATTAGCGCAAAAACAGGACATACTCTCGATAGGGGAGAAATTAAATATCATAATCACGCAAAATGAATATATCGTATAAGTACTTTAAATCTCTGTGCATGAATAACCTGTGGCGGATTCTGAATCCATCCAGATAATACAATACTTGTACCAATGATCACATTATCTTTGACTAACGGCACGGCACATTACCACTTCCCGTTACTCAATCCGCTATCCACGGACTAGCATTATGACGGACCAGCATTATGACAGGCATTACGACACTATTCTCTGCAGTAAACATGTCAGAGGGAAAACTAAGGTGGCGGCACTTTTTAAAGAATATGTAAGCTTCAGATTTTGCAGACTTGTATATACATTCGGCGGTGAGGTTGTCTCGAGCGGTCTTTTTTGTGTCCTTGTGTGTTATAGCTACCTATTTTAATTTTTAAGTAGGTTGAATTACCTGAACTCTTTTAGTTTTCTACGTGGCATCCATCGATCTATCAGGGATTTTCTGTTGGCATTGGAATGCAGAACGGTTTTCCGAAGGCAAACACATTCCATAACTGCTTAAATTGGTTAACTAAGCAAAATTACCCTTTTGAACTATTCACGGGAACTACCGCTTAGTTTAAAATTTTCAGTAGAGTTATTTGCCTAATCTCCCTGCCTTTTGTACTTTGTTAACTTTTTTCTAGTTGATTTTGGTGATACCACTGGAAAGTGTCTCTCAGTGACCTCGCCCGAGGTTTGAGCACACCATCCTACATGCACGCGTTTGCCGTCGGTCGGGAGGGGGTTAGCGATGCTAATAAAGCTACCTTCAGTGTCTTCTCCCAAGGTTTGAGTACGCAACCCAACTTGCCCTGGTACTTTTTTATTGGGCATTTAAATTGGTTTCTCATTTCTTACCTGGCATGCCCCACTCGTCCTCTCCCTTAAAATCACTCGTTCGTATGCCTGCGGGGTGCGCTTTACACTTTTCAATGAGTCTAAGTCGTATTCATGTTTGGCTTTTGCTGTGGAAATTAATTTTTCTCGGCAATGATTTGCCATGTTTGGGTGATTCTGAAGTCATGAACCACACAGGCAGCCATCTAAGAAGGAAATTTTAAGTACTCATTAATTTGGTAAATGCTTTTATGATTTTTCTTATGTCAAAGTTTTTGGTAAAAAGGATGAACGTTATCGGTATTTGTGGACAAACAAAGCAAAACTGTGAAATTCATCAAGTGTTGAGCAGCATTTCCTGAACCAGTTTGCTGCTCGTTGCACTCGAAATATCGAAAAAAATTTTAAAAATGTGAAAAACGGAAATTCCTTTCAGCACACAAAAGATGGTATAAATTTGATAAAAAGGTATAACCGTTAACTTACTTTTTAGTAAACAGCCAGCCTATCCGTGTGTGGCCGTCAATGCATTGTTATTTAACTCAACAGCCGGGATGTGATTTGCAAAGAAAATATTTTTGCAATTGTCAATAGAAATTGATACAAGACACGCAAGAATCTTTTCGTGCATTAAAAAACGAAAATGTGTCCGAAGATACAAAATTTGGGAACAACTGTATCCAATGTAATATCATCCATTTCTGACACATGAAGTGCAAGTTTTAATTTTATTTGAAAACATTTAGTTTCCCTAAAACCTTGCCATCATTTTCCATTCCTTTAACATAATTTTATTTCACATTGCAGCAGTAAATTTTCTTGAGTTTGCTGATTTTTGTGAAAATTACATTTTTCTATGCAAGAAAATAGTAATTTCTCAAACAAACTCTGATTTTTTTTACTGATAGATCTAACTTTACTGCTTTATTATTTTAGAGCCCCGTCGCGTAAGCTGATGTCCCACAAAATGACTTTTATAACGATTTTGAACTTATTGCATGAGATTATCCACTAACTGTGCACCTTTAAGTTTCGCCAGTTACTGTGTTGAAAAACTGACTATTGTGTCTGAATCAGACGCAAATAATGTTAACACCGCAGAGATATGATCCAAGTGAACCTCGAAAACTGTCACGTTAGGCTTCGCAAGTATAATCAGAGGATCGACGAAGAGAAAATGAAGTATTTTGAATTCATGGGCGAAAAAGGTACACAACTGCACCAGCAGAGATGCGTGAACGAACCCGCAAACACAAAGCGAAGAATATGCAGCACTTGCAATTACGTTCTGCAAGCTACCTTGTCCAAGTTCATCCGAAATACTGACGGAAGTTCAAATGCAATTGTTAAAGCAGCTGATGGCAGACCGGCCAACATTGTTGCTGCTGCAAAATCAATTCTGAGCCAAACAGCAGCAAAGGACGAAATGAAAAACCTCATAGGTCATCAGGTGTCGTCCCTCCTCATGGCATATCCCCCACGCGACGCTTTCTCCCAGGTCGAACCTAAGGCACTTGAATAACTCAGAGCTGAAAATGTCCTCGTTATCATTCTGGCGGACAAGGAGCGGTCCAGTGTCATATTGGACAGGACAGACTACATTCCCATAGCTCAAACTTTGTTAGACGATCGTCAGTCCTACGTCTCGTGCAAATCCTACCCCATGAAAAGGCTGACACGCAAGATTCAAACAATGCTGTTGAAAATATAGAACTCAAGTGCAATATCGCAATTCGGCTGACGTATGGCGATAGCGCAAGCAACAGCCCTGGCCTACTTATATGGTCTCCGCAAAGTGCACAAAGAGGGCGCACCACTCAGGCCAGGCATATTTCTCAAAGGAACTCCAACATACGGACTGGAAAAGTGGCTTTTGTGACGGCTCAAATTCATGACCGCTTATTCATACGCAGTAGTCAGATCTTCAATACAATAACTGGAGAAACTCAAAGGAGTAAGCATCCAGCCGAATGATATCATAGTTTCCTTTTATGTCACGTCCATTTTACTTCTATTCTACAGGATCTTGTTGTCGACACTATCCACTTACTCGTAAGCCAGAATATTGATGAAAAGGATAATCGCATCGGCCACGCCTAAATCTCACAGCTCCTAAAGTTCTTTCTCAAGACGTGCAGCAGCCTTCAACGCATCTATTTACGAGCAGGTGAGTTAGAAACCAATGGGTTCGTCGATTTCTGGACTCGTTATAGAGGCGTTCCTGCAACGGTTGTAGTCGCGGGTTTTTCAACACCACAGATCGAAAATCTTGGCTCGGTATCCGGACGACATCTTTGTTTTTATTAAGTTATATAAGATGCTGACATTCAGCGAATGTGTGAACGCTCTCTTCTCTGCTATTCAGTTTACAATAGAAGAAGAAGCAAACACACAGCTGGTCTCTCTGGATTACCTTATTTGCCGCAAAGACGTAAGTGGCTTAAAAGAAAGTGTCCAGGAACGTTACCAATGCTATGCAACTCCTTAATTACAACAGTACCCGCCTATAATTTTACAGAAGCAGCTGCGCAAGGAAGCTTTATGGGCGCGTTGAGACGCATTGAAGCAAAGCGGAAGACAAAATTGCAGAATTGCAATATGTTCGACGGGTACTGAGAGCAAATGCTTACTCGCACAATTGTGTCACCCAGTGCATACGCAAACAAAAGAAGAAGCCAAGTCGAGCTGGCCCAAACGTTTAGCGAGCTCCTCCGTGCGTAAAGAATGTATCGGAAGCAGTCAGCCGTCTACTCACCCCACTTGGAGTTGGAGTTGCACACAGGCCGGAAGAAACCATCAGGCGCCGGATCATGAGGCCGAAAGACCCACTGCCACGGCAGGAGACGGCTGGAGTCGTTAACCGGATCTGGTGTAGTTGTGGACAAAGCAACTACGTCGGAGAAACTGGGAGGTTAATCTGGACGCGAGTGGCCGAGCATGCAGTGGCGGTGAGGAAGAAAGACGCCAACTCCCAGGTTGCAGCTCACTCAACGGGACCCGACCATATTTTCAAGTTTGCCGAGGCCGAAATCCTCGCAAGACGGGGCAACCGCGTGAGCCGCGAGCTGCTCAAGTCATGATTTACAGGCCCCCAGTCAATCAATTAGCGCGACGATTTGGCGTTCCCATATGGTGTACAAAGACATTTCCTGAGCAATAGAATCATGCACGTGGGAAGGACTGGGTGCAACAAAAATTAAGACGACAGCGGACATAGTTTTCGCGCCATTACCAAACCCGCATCCGACGCGGACAAGAACGCTGTGGCAACTAATGAGGAATCACCGCACCAATTAAGACCTCAAGCAGTGATAAGAAGAACTGACAATTATAGTACGCATGCGGGAGACCGCTGTGAACTATAAATACCATGCAATCTGTGCATGTATCACCCCTTATCTGCGCATATCTCAGACCTGTTTAGGATAACCTATGACTAAGGATTTTCGACGGAATCCGAAATATCACGCAAATAAAACTCTTGTTCCAGTGATCGCATCTTTGTCTTCTAAACATAATATACGGTTTGAGGAGTCCCGCGTGTAAGAGTCATGACGGCATTTGTTTTGGCAGCAAAAAAATACATTTGGTCATGTTATTTTCATATTCTGAGTAGATGTTATGCCAAAAAAACTGCTACTTCAAAAAAACAGGTATGGTATTCGTTTGAACTGGCAACAAATAGTAACATATAAGGAACTCGCATACCAGTATCAGTATTGTCTCCTCAAGGAAAAGAAACGCTACTTCCCTTGAACTATTTTTTGGTCAGAAAAAGGGACAAATTAAATAATGTCGAGTGCTGCGTAAAAGAGTCATGACAAAAATTGCTTGGCACTTTAGCATACATTTGTGCACCATATTTTTACCGCCCAGTAGATGAAATCCCGTTAATGTATTTTTGGTTGGAAAATCGACGTTTTATTAAGTTTACTCAGGCTAATGTGCACTTTGTTAGGCAAAATTGGAAGTCGTCTTATAACGTACGATTAGTCTATGCTACAAAGTACGGCGGAACTAAACCTTTGGTGAACATGCGATGCGGCATAAAAGAACTCCAAAAAAAGATTTAAAAAAAGAGTGAAAAACATATTCCTTCCAGAATTGAAAAATCTTGCCAGATACTGTTCTGATGTAGGTGCGACCACCTATAAGAATAAAATGTATTATGAGAAAGATGGAACTACTCATGTTAAAAAAAATCATGTCTAGCTAAATTATGAAGGTTCTTTGCGCAAAATACAGAAGCGAAGATTTTTTTGTCACGTATTGTTTTTCAACATCGCCTACTTGACGAATAAGCAAAGCGTTCGTATATTTTACCGCGAATGAACGTCATGTAATAGGATAGTTTTGTGTGAACTATAAATTCCGAGTTTCATTATTCAGGATGAGAACAGAGTGGAGTATAATAATTATTTAGCAAATGGCATTGGATATGGCCATATATTCTTGATTTCGCAAGGTGATAACAAATCGTGTAATACATTAGCTATGGCTGCAAATAATATTAAAGCAAGCGAACATTTAACCATTACATGTACTGTCAAACTGCGTCGCTTAGCTTAACCTATGCTTAAAAAAACGCCAAAATAGCCCAATTGGAAAAAGGTTATTTACGGAGCAGTTTGTCAGTTGAGTATACAATAATAGCACTTTTTCTAGAGAAAGCTAATTATAGAATGGCCTTTTTTCTTTTAAGGAATAACGGTTTTCGAATTTCGCCAATAGATGTAAATATGCATGCTGCAAAAATAAATTTAAAAGAAGAAGACGCAACCATGGGAGCAACACCTTCTGTTTCCTTATTTTTTTATTCTGCCGAGAATCCTCAACCATAGCTAATGGAAGCAAATATGGAAAATAAACCTCGTGTTTCAGTGGCCGCGTCTGTTTCTCCTGAATATTCTAAATATCTTGCGGGCGTAATTTATGGTTAAAAAGGTGGTTTGTTTTTAAAGGCATTTAAAATATGGTCCACTAGGACATTTTCATGAACACTAATATCCCAAGATTCATTTTTCCGGGATGTCGTGTTGATTACATCTTGCTTTTGAAAGTTTGAATTTAAACGTTAGACATGAGTTCAATAGATAGAAGAATATACGAAGACATTGACAATGACTAAAAGTACTCCAGAAATGAAGGGACACTTTTAAATAACAACAAAGTTCAATTACGATGGATTGACACCGGCCTAGTACAAGAAAACACCACTGCTTACAAATCAAGGGAGCTACGATAAACGCAAACTTTTAATTTGATTCCAGCTACAAACATGTCAATAGAAAGTAAGTTGAAGTTCGTGCTTAATACTTGCAATAACTAAGCTACGATTGACAACTTGGTGGAATGTATGCCGTCCTGACTAGCTGCTGTTCTGAACGCTAATGGACATTCCACGAAACATTAGTAGGTTCCTTATATAATTCTTTCACTTTCTGTAGTTTCGTCACTTTTTGTTCTTAGACTTGTATCAAATTTCAATTAAAAAAACTAAATTAATCCAAATATGATTTATTTTTAGAATATATTGTTCCTTTAACTTAATTTTAGTTAAGCGTCATTGGTTGAAACGCCTTGCAAGATATAAGCGTTTTCGTGTAAGGCAACTTGCCACAGTGTATATATCGAGCAGATCGGTGCGCTTGCTATGAAAAATGATAGATGTGTAATTGGGTGCAATCAAATTAAGTTCCTCAAATTATGACTCCTCTTTTAGACGATGGAATTAGTGATAGATTGTGATTAATGCTTCTGCGCATAAAGTTAATGTAATAGTTAACAGCAAACATATTACATATAGCAACACATACCTCTTTAGGGCAAAAATACTTTCATGAAAAATCGATCAGCAAAAAGTAAGTTTTTCAGAAGATTAACTCTAGCTCTGCGATTGAAGCTAAATATTTCCAATATTGGAAGACCATCTTTTAGTCGTATTTTCTAGTGGCCACAAACTTTGCTCGCGTAGCTGACTTCTGTACAAATGATTAGCAATGGGAATTTATAGATTATGATACAAGGTGAAAAGCATACGAACGCAGCAGTTTCGGCCTTAAATGCAGCTACGAAATTAAATTTGTACGTATACCTACCTGTTATATTCCAATCCACATTGATGTACGCCACACCAAAACCCTCGGTGTTTCCCTCTCCTGTAAAAACTTCCGACGCTACCGATGTTCTTATGGCTCCCTTTACGTACACACCCATAGACACTTTAGTAAATTGGACAAAAAATTTAAATAAGTCGGTTATTGTTTGCAGATCTTAGGCCAGCAGGTGATTTTTCTTCACCAATAAAACGTACACTTTCTGCAAACAAAATGGAAAACGCCTGGGATGACTGCATAACAAAATTTGCTATCACCACAGTACATGTTGGGTTCGGCTTGGTCGACTGGTACTGCTGACGCTGTGACCTGCAAGATGTATTTTAAATATATTTACTAAAAAGTCTCTTTCAAAATAAACCCCGACTTTATGAAAATGGCTTTCAATAGTTCGGAATGTTTGAAAATTCCCGCGGTATACAGTATTGCAAGTGCTGCAAGTAACTTGCCTAAATTTGTCAATGTTTGATTATTTCTCTCATAGCAGCGAAAACACAATAACAATAACTTTTAAATAAAAATGAGCAACATAAGACATGCTAAGTAATAAAAATGCCCGTGAAAGTACTAAGTGTTTGTTAAGAAAAATAAAATTTTCTCGATTATCCACAGCTTCTGGAGACATGAAAAATAACTGTTAAAAAAGAACAATTAATTAAAATATTTTGTTAAGTATGAACCTGAAAGCAACAATTTTTTTGCATAAAAATAACTTTTCTTTGATAAAAATATTTTGTAAATATTTCCATTAGTGGAACATTATTTATTATCATGGAATAAAGTTTCTCCCCATTTCACTCAATTTCAGTGTCATTATTGGTAAGTGGATAAAATGCGCTTCTGTACGATGTTTACATCAAAATCTTTAATTACAGATATGCGAAAAAATCATTTACCAAAAAATGAGCTAGAAGCTTTTAGTAATTTTGAAGATGGTTATCGAGATCAGATGTGGAAATGCTTCAAAACAGCCAATCACATTGACGACTTACAAAATGTATACCTGATACCACGCATATTGTTATTCCTAAGATAAACAAAAAAGGTTACCATAATACTAACTTCTTTAAAAGGTATTTTTATTGGAAAGTTAGCTGAAATATTTCTGTGAATATCAATATTTTCCAAGGTAATGTCACACTAAAATTAGAAATCTTTTGACAGTTTCTTTAATTTTTCTGAAAGTAGACGAGTAACTTTGACTTGACATAAAACAATGTTCTTTAATATTTATAAAGGATTATTTTGATGCCTTCATGGATTAATTTCACGATCCGTAATAAGATTGCAAATGCAAAAAAAGCAAGCGATTATATGAACATTTTTGTAATAATCATTATTCGTCTGTCTAAACCGTTTCTAAAAAATGCTAAAGGGGGATGTACTGTTTGAAAAATACTATATTTCTACATGACTTACATTCAAACAGGTCGTCTATAGATCACCCTTCCGGTAGCATGGGAAAATTTTGCTTGCGCACAAGGCCAGCTATGCGGTAAAAAAATGTTCTACCAAAAACATTTTTATTGCTGCATTTCGTGAAAGAAACCTCACAGAATATCTAAAAATAATTTTTTAACTTAAATTATGTTTCTTTCTACAAAAGAGGTAATCCCTCAACTTGGCGAAACTTCCATTTGATCAACTTCGCACAAATATTACCAGTTCGGCAAGGGGTTATTATTCCATCTTTTTTACTAGTTATGGAATTTTTCTACAGCACAAAATATATTCAAAATCAAATAAGTTCTGTACTACCTAATAGCATAGGAAATTTTGTTAATATAAACTTACTCATGATTTAGCCAAAATGAGTGCCTATTTTTCTCAAAAGCATAACATAAGATGGCAGTTATCAAAAGAATAGCATTTTTATTATCAAATTCACTCAGTTGATCAAAATAACCTGCCCAACTCTATGCCAAACTTCCAAGTTAAATTTCGTCATTAAAGTTGTTTGCGGGACATTCAGGACTCTTTATCGGTGCGTGTTTGCGAGAGGCCTTCGAAGTGAACTACATGGTGTCCCTAAGCT
Organism: Ligula intestinalis; assembly: GCA_036362985.1. Lineage (NCBI taxonomy): Eukaryota > Metazoa > Platyhelminthes > Cestoda > Diphyllobothriidea > Diphyllobothriidae > Ligula > Ligula intestinalis. The sequence goes on from JAYGXS010000006.1 coordinate 6,340,443, forward strand.
ATGCTTAGGACACCCTGCGATGACGATGGCTATCCGGTCTGGTGTCTGACTGGACTGTGTCCTGTCACCCATTCTGATTAACTTCGTCAATAATGGACTCCCTGGAAGTCCCTATATGAGGATGATGGTGTCGAATTTTCACCAGGATGCCGGCTAACTGATCTTGACTAGTGTTCCATTGACCGCTTTTTCTTCTGATCTCAACTATGTTGATGCTATTGTGCTTCTAGCTTCACACTTTTGTGGTCTACTGTACGTATGGTTGCAGGTAAATTAGAAGGCTCTGTCGTTTTGAATATCCATAAATTCCGAGGAGAGTTATCGTCAAGTTGCATCTCTGACTAGGAGGAGGCACTTCCGGGGATAAGAAACGACCATTTTGAGAAAGAAGAGAGATTTTAAAACCTCGGAGCGAGGTTGCTACGGAAGAAAGAGACAGAGAATTGGGTGGAGGCATCCAGGTCCGTTAAGCCAATCGTCACGCATGGAAAGGTAACGTCCTTGACATCATTAAGGCTGAGCGGTCCTGTTCGCTCAGACGGAACTTGGTAATGGGACCGAAATAGCAATGATTGATTCTCCTTATTAAATGACCACAGCTTATCAGATGACTTGGCCACATTTCCCCTTAACCACTTATCAGATTTTGATACAGATTGCCCTCCCCCACTTATTCACTATCTCAGACGACCGCACTTAATTCTGTTGTCAAACAGCCTTTTTAATCGGTTACTAACGATATAAAGGTGCAGATCATACGGCAATTGATCAAAAGCAAACATACATTCACAAAAAGAAGGTACGACAGTATATAAGTAAATTCGCAAATTTATATTCTGAAAGTTCCAATATGTTATGGTGTTCATTGGCTTGAACACAATCAAAAACGTCTCGTTTTTGTGTAGTAAAAAGCGTAATTTGGTTTATCAATTTATCCTTGAAATTAAATGCTCATTATTCTATTAACTTTAATATCAGTAACAGTTTGGACGGACGGTTGTATTTATTTTTAGTATATGAACTCATGTAAAATGTGTAGAACAAAAATTAATGACGTAAACGAAATTGAAAAACATTTCTGCCATTTTATTTTATGCCAGTGCGTAGATATGAGTGGAGTCTGCAAAGTGTTTGGAATGTAAAAATTAGTTATTGATTTCTCATCACACAGGTCAGAGTGGGCGATGAAGGAAATTTCTTCATGCTTTAAGATTTTTTCCTTGATAACTGCCATAGGTCTCCCGAAAAGGTAGAACCTTAAGGGCCTTATCAAGGCTGGTGACCGGAATGACATTTATCCTTGACCCATTAATGTCGAAGAAGTACTGATCCATTTTAATATATGTTCATAATTGATTGACTCAAGGTTTGCAGACAGATACCGGACAAAACTTCGGCCTGTGTGCTCGCTGGAGAAGATTTCCCACTATTAACGATACGTTTATTCAGTCTTGTCATTATGGTAAAACATTAAATCACATTTCATACAAGGTGTCCTCTTGTTCTCTATCCGAACGTAAAAATGTTGACCACAATTAATCAACATTATTAAGACGGTTTACTACTTCACTTAACGGCTCTCTGTTTTCCTAATAGTTTGCAGATAGTTTGCCTCTAAGAAATGCGCAGTATGTGGCTGCTGTATATGCAATTCAAAGTACATTGAAACATACCCCTAAAAAGCTATCAAATAACTTAGAGCTTTACCGATTTATCCACACTTAGGACCGTGCTTGTTTATAAAAGTACGTATACAATCACTGTCGGTAGTTTGTTGGTTACAATACCCATTCAAAGCCCTTTTTTTTTGCAAGAACGATTCAAAGTAGACAGATCTACGCAATATTTTCTTCTATTAATATATTTACTGAAATCCCGCCAAATTTATACATTCACCTTCAACAGTACGTAAATGTTCATAGTGGATGCTCTTACTGAATAACTTATAGTAAAAGTAAGTGTAGCATATGTGAAATGACTTACTCAGGAATAGCAGAGTAATAGGAGCAGACATCATGTTGACTTTCTTTCAGAAAAGTTTATAATCTGCAAAGTAAAATTATGTTTACTTTAACCCCATGCGGAAGCATTCATTAACAAAGTGAAAACGAGAACGCATCGGCATAACGCGGCGTCTATAAAATAGCATACGAAAACACATACTAAACCAGACAAATAAAAAAGGTAAAATAGGGCCTTTTCTAGTTTTATACTCCGGCACATTTTCAATATGAATCATCAATTTGATCGTATCGTTGGTATTGTCGGTATTGTAGGTTGGACAATTTACGCATTGTGGCCGCAAACGCCAACGTTACTGAAAATAGATCGCTAGATGTAAACCAGTAAACTAACCTTTCGCTCATTTGTTAGAACATTGGATTTCTGATCAACCTAACGCGGATTTGATTCTCAGATGCAGTCGATGACGTTTATTGAACTGGAAATAGCAACTGCAGTCTCTCATTTCTTTGCAGGCAATGCTTTACTGCATTCAACGATATGTATAAAAGTCTTATAAAAAGATTGGAACATCATACGATAGAGTAACAAAGCAACGTACAAGTAGCTTGCCGTATGAGCGGTGATTTAAAATACTTAACGAATTTCATGTATGTTCTTGCAGTATAGTCTTTATTTAAGTTAACAATGTAAAACGGCGTCATCGGTGCAGGAAGCGCTTACGTCTATCTGGATTTATTAATAATGCGCGTACTCTTGTGAGTACACTGACAGCGATATTACAAAAGTATACAGTTTCAGTATTCATCTAGTTGGCGTTTTTACTTACCGTAATAACAGCTTAGGCACTTGTTAAAAGGCACAAACAAGGGATTTGCCTGTATTCTGCCGCTGTTTGACAGAGCTTCGAGGGTTCTGGCTCATCAGTGGGTCCCCAGCTTTCCCTACATGCTTTCTGCTTGATATACCGATATTTAATGGTCAGCTTTTTAATCTGAAAAATTGATTTCTGTTTCGCATTGACCTTAAGTATACTGATATATACCGCGAACAGAAATAAATTGTTCGGCAGATTTAAAAATCTGATTCATATGTTTCCTAACGCGAATTCTTTAAACGGCCCGAATTATGCGTGGTTAAAGTTTCACTGATATTTTAAGAGGTTTGCTGCAAAAAAAACAATCTACGTAAGAAATCCTACTGCAAAGGGGATTCAGCGTTTTGTTATGGCACGCAAATATCACATTCTATTGAGAAATTGGTTGTCAGGTTTTTGGCGATGATACGAGTAGCGCATGAATGAAACATAGGCCGTAAATTACTCACTAACTCTCCCTACCTTGTCGTCAGGGAACTGCAGCATTTGACTACGTTTCTGTCATGTAAATAATGTGCAAGGCAGTGGGGTATGTGTGTTTAACTCAACTACAGTAGTCAATTTAAAACATTGTGGGTAACGTAAGAAGTACGTGGTGGTTGGACTTGTCAATGCCCTCTAGCTTGTTTTGGCAGCGAATTGCCATTTTTATTCAAGTATTGCACGGGCTGCCTATGTCATGATAATAAGTTTGTAAAACTAACGCAAACTTTAGCTTGCATATAAGTTTTAGGCAGAAAAGTGTAAGTTGTTACAAGTTATCGCTCTATATATATATATATATATATATATATATATATATAGCACACGTCAGGCAAGTACATGAGTTCTCAATTTACGTTTATTTATAATCGTTGAATGCAAAATTTAATATTGAAGCAAAAGTCAGAATATGAGTATTTGTGAGATCTAGCTTCACAGCTTCACGGTGGCTGTTAAACGCAAACGCTTTTATCACATATTGAGACATTTTACCATTTGTACAAAATGCATGCATTAATGTGTAAATAAGTTGCCGTATGAGCAAGGTATTAAAGACCGTAAAACGTTTCACGGTCAAAAATGCTTTAAACAGTATACTTAATGTTACTTATGTACTAAATATACACATTGTTAAACGAGCAACAGACAATTTTAATGCAGAGTCTGAGCACACACTAAATTGCCCTGGGATATTCATTTATATAGCTAATCACCACAATTATCATCATCGCCGGCAGCATCACAACTACTTATACCATTAAAACCATGTGCTCTGTCAAAACCACCTGCAGCATTACCGTCACCACCATCACGACAAAGGCAGTGGCATATAAAGTAGGAAATGTGGCCAGAATATAAAACTATTAAGTAGATATATGAACGTGCCTCGAACTCTTGCAGTGCACATTCCACGTCCCACCTCATATTGGCCTGCTAGACTTTGCTCGGACCAGTGAACATTATTATTTCTTATCAATTATTATTAACTATCTTATAACTGTTGTGAGATGGAATTTGGTCATTACAATGGTAATCCTCCTTCGTAAGAAATGATATACATTTGGTGCACTTACGTGGTCAACCGGCCAATTGTGCAAAGCTACCATCTGAGAGATTAAGACTGAACGTCCCTAAGTGTGAATTCTATCCAGATATGCGCAACGATACATTTTGGTCTGCCACCTTGTTGGGCAGATATACTAATTTCCGGCTGGGATTATTTGGATGTGGCCAGAATGCCCCACCAAATCTGGTCAGCCTGAAAATGCTATGCCGACGACAGTTCCCCCGTTGGTTTCGACGATGGGCAGCACGCGCTCCATCAAGCCGCAGCATACACAGAGGCAAGCTGGGCAAGCAACACGAAAGCGACAGCAAGCAGGAGCAACGCAGAGAACTCGTGCGAGAAAAAAACAGGAGTTTAGGCAGACTTGCACAGAATCTACCCACTCGCTCGCCTTTCCCTCCTCCGTTTCCGGTGTAAAGACAAAGTCAATAAGACCAGGGATGAGGGAGGGTGTAGATGGCTGGCGCGATAAACACTCAGCACGCGCACATTTAACATAGCCATCTCGTTAGGTATGGTCCCGCGTGCGCGTGAACGCCATAAAGGCCACATTAAGAGGGAGCCATTGCAGCCTGACTCTCAGTCCTCCCTATCCTCCCGTACGCACACACAGGATACACGCGTACAGAAGGAGCAGCTACGTAGGGGGCCCGAGTTTTCCCCTTCAGTTGGCAGACCCTCCAAGCCATAGCTTTTAGCGCACCGTGACAAATTCATACGCATTCAGATTTATTATAGTGAGGGGAGAAACGCGCCGAGGTCGACCTCGCTCTCTCCCTCACCGCATGGTGACCGCCTATCTTTTCGGTTACCCGCAATGGGGCACAGCTATGACCATAACCACATGCACCGAGCCATGGCGGCATTTATTTGTTAAAGACGACTTGATGCTTTGACGGGGAGACATGAGTATTTTTGTCATTTCGACGAGTT
>JAYGXS010000006.1:6345863-6384418 GCA_036362985.1 Ligula intestinalis
ATCTCCTATGTGTCACCGTTGAATTATGCCTTGTTGAAAGCCCCAAGGAAAAACACAATAATAAGGGCATACTTCTGGAATCCACCCGGATGAGGGTTTATTGTGTACAAAATCTGGGAGATCTGTCTCCGGTAGCTGTTTGCCTCACTGGGTTCATCTGCAGCGTCCCCGCTATCCGATTGCATTTCTTCCGGTCCCGTCTCGGAACGAGCCGGCATTGGTAGCGGACTGGCTTTGCCACGCGTCCGCTGTTGGAAGCTTCTTTGTTAAGGGGTGACAGTGGCTTGTAAGAGATTGCGCGTCCTCGTGTGGCCTGGTTGGCCGCATTGGGATAAAATCACGCGACCAGTTCACCCACGAGCCTTGTGTAGGCTGGTGTGCGTGCGTGCGTGGGTCAAAGGTCATCCAGCGTGCAAGGGCATCGCCTGTTATGCGGGCAAAGCTAATCAACAAGTAAATTTTGCCTAAGCTCGACGACTTAGAAAATCCTCCAAGCGTTGCAAGCATATAGTTCGACTAACATCCTAACAATTTTAGCATCTATCACACTGTGAGGTATTGAGAACAATCCCTACGTGACCTAATGATTTAAGGCTTTCTTATCTGTCCGTCCTCAAAAACATTTTCTTAGCCAAACGACACATTTCTCTACTGCATACAGAAAACTGAATATATAAATAGTAAGTCGATATGAAACATATTTTGCAATGCGCATTAATCAGCGTAGAGAGAGGAAGCACTTCTTTGCTATTTGTAAAAAATATACTTATGTTTACATTGGAATCCATGCAAAAAATACAACTTAAATGGTATTCTATCACCCAGGCAAAATTGCACAAACGGCCAGGACTACGAGCATTTAAGATCTGCCTTATATATTTTGCAGCCTTTGACGCATGACAACAAAATTTTTTTTCACTGCGTTCTTTAAATTCCTACAAAAATAAATATAAAACACATTTGCTTAATAAAGCATGTGATAGGCCAGTTAAGTTTATCATTGTAGAAGACGAAAAGAAACCAAATAGCGGCAATAAGAACTGTTAATGAATCAAAAGAAACGGACAGATACTCACGAACTTCAAACTGAAGTGTCTCTAGTAACATGCAGTGTTCGACTGTTTTTATATTGCCTAGACAATGCGCAAGGCCCTGGTTCATATCTACTTACCTGGGCTTCAATTATCCACTAAAAAATTCGTTGTCACATCAGTATCAGTATCAGTATATTGAGGGTATGTAGGAAAAATTCCTTTGAGTGCCCTATTTGTACATATGTGCAGTGGTAGCATAAAATTTGTTGCTTAGACTGTTGGCGAGGCCAGTTGTCCTGAGTCATAGGATGAAAATAGAAGCAGACGGTGAAAAAACTCCTCAGGGATTTTTAGGAGAAAAACTGTCGCCCTTGTGGGGGGAATGCGTGGGATTTAGGAGAAAAAAGGGAGTTCCCACTGGGAGGGGGCATTGCAAAGGTTCCCAAGATCATCACCGTGTGGAAGCCACGTCCTGATTCTTCCTTGCTGATTGCAGAGTCCGCCACGGAACTGGAAAAACAGAGGCATCCGTCCAGATCGTCGACAGTCCGCTTTGGGTCGAACCAAGGGTGACCGTTTAGACCGGCAGGTCTGGCTGATAAGATCGCCAGCGGGTAATCACGGTACGCAGATAGCCAAGTAGGGTAGACCGCGGAGACCTTCGCATGAGGCTATGCGTGGGAGGGCGTAATAAATAGCAAACGTGAATGGATATAAAAATTAATACTACTGAAAAATTGGAAGTAGTATTATTGTTATTGCAAATTGTTAGTTCCGATCCATCGGGCACTGCTATATCGATCCAGATTTCGCTTAAAACCCTCTAGCGATTCCGACATAACAACGTCCTGAGGAAGCGCATTTCATGCTCCGAACACCCATTTTGAAAAAAAGTGTTTCCGAGCGTCCAGCCTGGCCCCTGTCACCTTTAATTTGAGGGAATGACCCCTCAGATTCGTGGTCGTTGCTAATTCGAAAAAATCCCCTGATATAAGACAGCAGTCTTGAAGATGTAATACGCGGAATGCTAGCATCAGGTTCCCCCGAAGCTGCCTGTAGCGCAGTGGGAAGAAGTTGAGATTCGACAGCCGTGCTTCATAAGGCTGCGAGCCCTGCCCCATAACAAGTTTGGTTGCGCGCCGTTGTACCTTTTCCAGGATGTTGATGTCTTTCCTGGCCCAGGGTCTCCAAGCTTGAATAGCGGATTCTAGGTGCGGTCGTACGAAGGTTCCGAAGACTTTTGTGAAGCACTCTTCATTGAAGGTAGAAAAAGCTCGTTTGACGAGGTATAGGATCGACATCGCGGACTTGGCTACCTTTGTGCAATGCAGGGAGGGTTTAAGCGAGGGCGTGATCCAGACTCCCAAGTCTTTCTGGGCGTTCACTTCCTTCAATGGTATGTCATTCAGTCGGTAACCCATGCCGTTTGAAGAACCGCATTTGCCAACTCGAATGGTGGTGTACTTGCTATCATTGAACGGTAAGAGCCAGTCCGCCGACCATTTTTGTAGTCTATTTAAATTTTCCTGTAAGTGTTTTTTGTCAGCCGCAGTTCGAATTTCGCTCCAAAGTTTTATATCATCGGCAAACATGGCGATGCCGCAATCCAGTTCGCGGACACAGTCGTTGATGTAGATAACGAACAAAATAGGGCCGAGAACGGAGCCTTGGGGAACACCACTCTCAACCTCAACCTTGGCTGACTGTTTGTCGCTGATGTGGACAGTTTGCGAGCGACCGATTAGGAAGCTTTTTATCCACGTAAGGAGCCTACCTCTTTCTCCTATGCGGCTGACTTTATAAAGGAGGCGGTGGTGCGGCACGCTATCGAAAGCCTTTTTGAAGTCAATATAGACAGCATGCACTGAGTTTCCACTATCGACTGCCTCAGTCCACCGTTCTAAACAGTAGAGCAAGTTTGTAACGCAGGACCTACCTCTACGAAAACCATGCTGAGCATCCGATAGAAGATGGTTTTGTTCCAGGAACTGCATAAGTTGTTGCTTGATAATTTTTTCCATGATTTTGCAACAGATTGCAGTAAGGCTGACTGGTCGGTAGTTATTCGCTGAGACCCGGCTTCCCCCCTTGTATAGCGGTGTAATCCTCGCGGATTTCCAATCTGCTGGTAGGCATCCGGTTTCGAAGGAGGTTTGGAAGAGCATAGAGAGTGGTTTGGCCAACTCATTGGCGAGCTCCTTCAAAATCTTGGCTGGTACGTTGTCGGGACCTGGTGACTTAGATTCTTTTAAGCTTAAGAGTTCCTTAAGAACAGCAGCCTCGGGGAATTGGACAGTCTCAAATACTGTATCCGCTTCGGTGTCGTCGGTGGGGTGATCGTATGCCGTTTCCTTTGTGAAGACTGATCGGAAAAATTTTGACAGATGATCAGCCTTCGCTTCATCATCTATCAAGTCTCTTCCCTCGGCGGTCCTTAGCAGGGGTATCGGATCCTTGTTTTTGGTAATCTGCCTGAGATAACGGTAAAACAGTTTGGGGTTCACTGTGGCCCGGTTTAGCAAGTCTGCTTCGAAAGCCCGTCTTGTTTTGAGAATAAGACCCTTGACCCGGTTTCTCTGAGTTTTGTAGGCACTGACAGATGCAGGAGTCCTGTCTGCTAGCATAACATAAACAGACATAAACAGTACTTGGCGGTTGTCTCTATTAAAAACGGTATTTGGTGTTGAACAAGGCGTCAGTCCACAAAGTGTGCTGCATACACTCTGCGAAACCTTTTGAACATAGTTGTGTTGTTTAACTGGCGTAACCATTGGACGAAACAATGTCCAAAGGTGCAACTTGTTCAAATGCACATTTGCGCACATGTGGGTACATTCTGGCGGAAAAAGTAAAATGGTTGACTTGCACTTGCATATACACTCTATTCTGGCTGCTTCAGTAAAGAGTAAATTATAACCTCGTAACCCAACTTGCAATGTGTGGTTGGTTTGATGCACTGTAGCAAGAAGTATGTTTTGTGGCTACTATGTTACGACGAGTGTGGGGGATGGAGAATGCGTCATTCCAAAAAGCCTGTAACATGCATTCTGTGAAACCTTACAACTCCTATTTGCGGTTGGTGATTGGTACTTCCATTCGACGCCTACTAAAACAGTGTCCGAAGGTGCACCTTGGTTAACATGCAAAATTATTCACCTGGTGTTACCATCGGACGTCCACAGTCAAAGCGGTGCTGACTGGCATGTGCATATACCCTTTTTTCTATATGCGCCAGAACAAAGGAAAACCTTATAGCCCTCCTTGCAATGCGCGACTGGTGTTACACTTCAAAACACTGCAGCGCATTTAAAAGTTCGGCAATAATATCTGTGTTAAGGCTAGCTTCGTTTGACGATGACTTTTTCCCACCGTTTACGTGAACTACCCTCCTGAATCAAATTAAGACAATAAACCACGTATGTTCACCTTTCATGATCGTGGTCTGCTTATATACTGACAAATTCGATAGCATACTCTGCGTAGACTAAATCTTTGACAAATCTAGGTGCTTTGGTTTTGGCACGTATAGGTTTAAACCGAACGATTTGAGCACTGATCAGGGATTTGTAATTTGTGGCAACCGGATGTTTTCATTGTTCCGCCAGAGCTTCTCTGCAGGCAAACATCCAGAAATGGGAGTTTGTTCCTAATCTCCTCCAGCGTGAATTAAAGGCCCAGAATGTTTGAGTTGCGGGTGTTCTGGAGGGCTTTGTGTCGGTCTGCTTTAAAATTAACAAACGTATTGTCTGCAAATCGTACGCATATCTTAGGGTTAGTCGATAAAACGGCTGTTTACAAAATATTGCAAACGTCCGTTCACCGCAAAGACAAGCTGGAAATCAACCAGCGGCAAATATCACCTGAGACAGCAAGACCGGATTTGGAAAACAATAAGTCCTTCTCCGGATGTATTCGAGAAACGAAAGTTGGTATGCACTCTCTTCCAGAGAACGAGAAAAATCTGTTCTGTGGATACATTGGAAGATGAAATAACTAAACTCAAAGTAACTCTACAGAAGCGCGGATACCCAACACAGTTTATTGACAAATATAAAAAACCATTATGGCCTAAAATGACGGAACAGATAGTTCCGAAGAAGCCCGTTTTCATATCTTTGCCGTTTAAAGGTGACAACATTTTCAATACCATCAAAAGACGACTCATTAATGCCATTCACAGGACATATTATGCCGTTGAGCTTACAATTTGCAATCTAGCAAAGCTTTTACCGATTCCTCGTGCAAAGGATGCCTTGCCGATGCAAGCCACTTCAAACTGTGTTTATGAATTTACATGCACTTGCGGATGCAAGTACATAGGGCGAACGCAAAGGCAATTGGCCACCAGAGCAAAGGAACACTTACCTAGCTGGTTGTTTAAGCAAGAAAAACGAACACCTCACTCGTCAATTACTGAACACTTGCTAGATACGGGCCACTCCGTGGACCCTGAAACCTCCTTCCGAGTACTTGTTCAAGCACGAACAACTCGCACCTTACGCTACCTGGAGGCAGCGTACATAAGGCGGTTTAAACCCGACCTTTGTAAACAATTGGAGCATGTAGTTAACCTAACTCTACCTTGGTAACACTGGCTCCTTGTTTACACATCCCCCCTTTCCCAAATTTTCTTTCTTTTTGCCTAGACGTTTTTTCTCCAGTTTTTGCTGTCTACAGCGTTTAACTTTCAGCTTTATCGAATGCCTCTTGGCCATGTTCAGTGACCTAGCCGGTTTTTATCAATTTTTTCTGTATGAATTCAGTTGTGTATTTTCTCTAACGTTCATTCCCGCTATGCAATGAGGGGTGGCAACTGAAGAGCCCTCTCAAAATTTATGGATACATTACATTTTGCTGTTTATACAGTGTTCAAATTTTCACCAGGGAAAAGAAGCTTTACAATTATGCTCTTCTTAGTGTGTTCTTCATTGGGACTTTCAAGAGGGCGTTTTTCGACGGTGACACAAGTCCGATGTCATCGTTACAGCATAAGCGATCGCAGGCAACATTTGAATTCTTGACCATACCAGACAAACTTCTCTTAAGCAAGCACCTTGGCGAGGAGTGAGGATCAGTACGAGAGAAATGGGTGGAGCATCTGGACAGTCTTTGCAACAAGTGCAGGTTTGGTGTAAATATCCCGAGCCGTAAATAGACATACCAGTCTGGGGATTAGCTATATAAGCCAACTGTCATACATTTTATCATCCCAGAAAAGAGAGAAAGAAAAAGGTTCACGGACGTAGACTGCGTTATATAATGGGACTTGAGTTTCAGACACTCGTTTTTGTCGTCGTCAGAGTGACATGGTGGTTGTTTCTGTTTGCCGGGGTGGTTTCATCCTTGCTGCATGCTTGTTCTGTTATCTGTACTCGCCGCACGAGACTGATCGCTGCGGGTCTCATGTGAACTTTGTCCCCTTAGCGGCTGTCGTAATTAGTAGTACATCAGTGCGCTTACTGGTGCGTCCGTCGTCCAACGACGGATTTACTCCTTGTTGCTGACCGCATGAGTTTATGTCATCCTCATGTGCGTGGTAGCGGGCAGCCAGTCCGTCGGTGGACGACGGACATGCCATTTTGCGCACTGACGTGCCAACAATTACGACAGGTGCGATGGGGAAAAAACGTCACACGAGTCTCCCAACGGTCGGTCTCACGGATAATCAGCAGCAAACAAGCAGGTCAAATTTCGTGCACCGAGCACGAATATAATAACATGCGTGCAGCGAGACTGTAAGTGTCCCGGCAATACAGGGACAAGCCCACGTACTCTGACGATGAAAGCAAGATAGTTTCCAAAACATCAGTCCCTATATAACACGGTCCACATCCTCGAAAATTCTCCTTTGTCTTCTTTGAGGGATAATGAAAAACGAAAAGTTATTCTGATCTATAAGAGCAACAACATAATGAATACTGCTATGAATCTGCTCTGCCGACTGAAAACACACTGTAATGACAAAGAAACCTACCGAACTGAGCCTAATCATCCGTTTAAATTGTTTTCCCATACCGTTTATCCCAAAGACTTTGCACGCCCATGCATCAGGCAGCAACAAACTAACAAATAAGAAACCAGATAGTTCCACTCAGTCGTCCATAACGAACAAATGACGAATCCTTCCTTATAAAGAGAACTTGTGTGAACTCGTTGAAGGACACTCGCGGAACCACCAAATAAAAGTGCCACACAAACATATGTCTATTTCACGCACATGGCTAGCACACCCTGGGGATAGGTTTGGCTACCTCGATGAGAAAGGAGTCATCTAAAAAATCTCATGCAAGGCGTGTGATATGGTATATTGTGTCCAAGCAGGAAGATTCGTCTCCAAATGCATTCACGAGCATTACTTGGTAGTGAAGAGACGTGACCATTTGTGCAAAGTGGCAGACACAGGACATAACCTTACATGGGACAAAACAGACATCGTCGCAATTTGCTCCTTCATGAAATGCTGATACTTTCTTGAGCTCTTGCACTCTGATGACTCATACATCAACCAGTTTGTCAATTTGGCTGTAGTGTAAAGACATTACAAGCATCTCAACTCTAAACCAGCATAACCGCAATACGCGCTCACACCGCACGACCCCAACTGACCCCGGATGGACTAGAATTACAGTTGCCAAGTTGTAATTACTCCATTGCGACTGCTAATTATGCTTACCACTACGTGACGCAAATTGTAACTACAAATGTGCGTCCACATTAGATAACCCTATAAATATATATCCACTTTCAAATGTTTACTGTTCTTTGCAAAACTTTATTAAGTCTGACGACGACCTTGGGATACAGTGTCGAAAATTTACTGCATACATTTCTCTACTTTACCAAAGCACGCCTTTTCGTGAATTTGAATGTATTTTGTTAATAATTATTTTGAAGCTTTATTTGGAATTCCAAAGTTATGCTTGCAAAAGTTAACCATCTGGGTGTACTTTTGGTAATATACGGATTTCGCATTTCAATGACAACTAGGTTTAAACATTTTACCACCTCGGATCGAATGCACATCTGCATAAACTACAAAATAAGATTGAGATGGGAAACGCCGGTGGAAAACATACTCGCTGTGACTGTTGACATACTGTCATTTAAATAAAAGCTTATGTTGTGCCCTTGTTTCACTATTCTTTTTTCGAAGCAAAAACATAAAACATATTTTCGGGTGACCTAATGGGAAATATGTTGCGGCCTCAGTGGTAGTACAATCCGCACAACAGGGAATGATTCTGCACATCCAACACTCAAACATTCAGTTACAAGATTGACCGTAAGCCGAGCGTTTACTCGCACGTTGGCTGATTTAACCACCTATGAGGAATCAACCATTAGTTACAGTAAGCTGACTCCTCAGGCAGCATTGCCTTATAAATACTGCAGAATTCACCAGGATGAATATAAGGCTCACATAATTAATGTTAAAAGTTTGGCTTGTTCGGATACCTCGACTGGTAACTCAACACAAGTGTGATAAAATCCGCGGCTTTCTGGCTGGTAGATCGCAAATGTCTTTGCACTTGTGTGGGTTAAAATCCAACCGATGCCGCGAATATTGTTCAATTGGATGAACTGAAAATATGTGTTGATTTTTTTAAGATTAGAGCACATCTACGCGTCGAATTGGTGAGACAGTTGTGTGGAACAGCACGAAAATCGCATGGCCTGATTTTCGATTATTTTCTAATTTAAAATGGCATGACGTCAGTCCGCAAAGCATCCAAAACCCACCAACTGTGATCCTTTTCTAGAAAAAAAAGTCATGAAAAACCGCTGAATCATATTTGCAATGCGTAAATGGTGTAACCTTTCGACGCCAACGCAAACAATTCATGAAAGTGCACATCGTCATTTGCATACTTAGTGATTCACTCTGACACCACAGTCACGCATGAACTGGGCACCTGCATTTGAAAATGTGATTTAAACGGCACTTCAGCCAGTCAGTTTTACGGCTATTCTGGTTTGGTCATTCGCTCTTACCCACCTCTTACTTAATCTACTGACCTGTTGTTAATTTGGCAAGTTCATGAATTTAAATACTATTCCAGATAACTCCGACAATAAAGGAATGCCTTTCACGTAGCACGGAAAAGGTGCCTGTTGATATTCCAATAAGGTCGCTGAATCACTCTGGCTCGACTGAATGTTTGAGGAAGATGTGCCCTGAGCGCGTGAAGAACAAATTATATCCTGAAAGATATTAACTCTGGGTGTTGATGTGATCGCACGAAAACGTGCATGACTGAACGCATTTGTACAATAAAACTGGAGTCGTGGCCGATCTGCTGACCAGACAAGAGGGCCAGATCAGGTTGCGGCAGCGGTTAAACGGGTTGTGCGGCGATAACAAATGCCAACCATGAGGGGTGCGCTAACAAGCATATGCGAACAGCAGGCTACGTTAGCCGCCTGTTTTTTGATAGGTGGGAAGTGAAAGGTATAAGAAGGTGGGGTGGCAGCTGTTTGACCTCAACTAAACTGTACATGTAAATATAGGCTCTGGCCGTTTATAGTCATGTCCCGTCCATCGTATTCCGTCAAGCACCTAAGACATTCCATGACTATTTCCTTCATATATATAGCAGGCAGCTAGCATACTGGCAGCGGTCAGCGCTCAGGGCGGGCTTTCGATCAGCCTACAGACGGCAAACGCGGAATGCCGGTTAATTTATCAATCAATAAAAATCTAAGCTGCTGCCAGCTGTTTAGTCCCTATCCAGTCGTATCGCTTCTCACGCCAGTTTAGTCTCGGATATGCCCTATACACAAAGCTTTGTTTATTGCCCTAAATATCTTGCACAAAATACCCTAAAGTCAGTGATATTTCGGAATTGGCAACATTCACAGCAGTTACCACTACTGAGGCCGCGAAATTTTGCCCATTGGGTTAAGAGGAAAAAGGTGTTTGTTTTTTTCGAAATAAGAGGAATGACACAAGAGCATTACATCAGCTTTTACCTTGGTAAACACCGTGTGGAAGGACATGAAAAACATATGTTATACTGCCTTTCCCGATCGCTCCCATTTAGTAGTATATTCAGGTGTGGGTTGGATCCTAGGCAGCAGAGAGTTAACGCATTTTTTATCTATGAAGTGGATCCCACAAAGCAAAGGGAGACCGGTATGGCCATTTCTGGCATATTGTACGCCATCAGCCAGCCATATCCAATCTCCAGGTTTGGCACCCCAGATACTTTTACCGGGCATCTTTGGTGATTGAGTTCAATACTTTACGTCTAGTCTACGGGTTCGTTAATTTTTCGGTTATGATCGGGAATATGAGAAATAAATATGTAGAGTATTGAACTTAATGACCAATCGTGCCGTGTCCAAACCTTTAAGGGGCCGAACCTGGAGATTGGGTTTGGCTGCCTGATGAGGGCTTAACAGCCACAAATGGCCACTTCGGTCTCGCTAGGCTTTGTGGGATCTACCCCTCCTATCATGTCAGTGACTACGCGATGACTTGGAGAATTTGCGTTGTGAGCTCCTGGGCAAAGATGAACGTAATTTTTCCTCTACTAGATCGGTGAAACCCATATTTTCATAAAAAAATTATGTCGGCAAAAGAAAACTTCGATGAACGATTTTTTTAGCTTAACGGTAAAAAACTGATAACAATTCGACCAGATAAAATCTCAACGCTAGCTTAACAAAAATTATTAATTTTTAAAAAAAACACATTAAGTCTGTACAGCGATCTGTCTTGTAGGATGTACCCTTCCTGGATTGATGCGTGCGAGTTCGGCTCAACAGATTTTGTGTTTTTGCAAGCCTACTTATTGCATTTATACAGGGGAAGTGTCAGTTACATGTATGTTTATGTTATGCAAGACTCAAGTTCGAATCTTGAGTTTGGCAGCAATTTCGGCGGCTACACTAGGGTTGGCTGCCCGTAGCTGACGATGGCCTAAAGACCAGAAATAACTAAACTACGGTTTCTCTTTCTTCTCCGGAATAGTACTACTATAACCTTAAAAGATATGTTCCTGACGCTATCTAGTAACATTAGAATTAATAGCCTTGAGAAAACGCAAAATCGTTTAGGCCGAAATCGCAAAAACCAATCCAGGGTGGGAACATCCTGAAAGACAGATCGGTGTACAATCAATCACAATGTGACCCTAGTCACTCGTGTTCGCGCACGCTATGAGTTTCACTACCGCTGCAATTGGATAGAACAGAAGAGATTGCTATGGCCAACACCAAACCGGCACGAAAACTCCCCGATGATGTCCATGATAAGGGATACGTGGCGGATTTCGAAATTTCAGGTGAATACAATTATTATATCAGAGATGATCTCTTTTTTCGTTGTGAGTGCAAAACATCAACGACAAATTGCCGCAGCCCACTTTCTTGAACTTTAACCCTAGGACTATAATTTTGCTAAGCGATAGAAGCTTAAGGAAAATAATCAGGGTAAATTGATGGTTTATTTGTAAATAAATAGCAGAGACAAAAATACGCTAAGGCATCACATGAACCACATGTAGTAGCGACTTTATGAAGACGGCAATTAATTTTCTCAAATCTAAGAGCATTGTTCGGAAACATAGCACATGTCATGGCCTTATTATAATAAGAATATGTATAGATGGCCTTGTCAATACGATGTACGTCAGTCATACATTACGGACAGCGAGTTCTCGAATGTTTATGCTTGACTCTACGGGATATACATATTGTTCTATATATCGAAAGATTCGGGGTCCAGATATGTTATCGCGCTCATCATCTCCCAAAATTAATGAAGGAGAAGAGGCGGCGGGTTCGTGGACGCAAGTATATTTGAACGGACGTTTTGAAAACATTCTTGCTTCCATTGTCAGATGCGTATGGTGGTCTTGAGTTAAACAGCCTGGGCCAATGAGAGAATGACCACACTTGTGCCGGAAAATTGGTTCTCCACTGGCACAACTAACAGAGCTCTCGACTTGGACCTTGTCTACCTGGCGCTTTGCACAAGGCTCCGATCATGTAAGCCAGAGCCGGTAGGCCATCCGCGTACGCAGGACCGAGAGCCAACGCCCACGGAAAATAGGGGTGGAGATCGGAGGTCACGCGACCGATATCAAACACTGGCTCACCGTTACAACCGGAAGGCAAAGATCAACGCAAGTCAACAGCAACGAATGATCAGTCCGCCGGGTGACGTGGGGGAGGCCAGCAAGCATACTGACTCGCCTACAACTACGCTGACCGCAGAGGGGACCAAAGTTACGCCAGCCCACCAGCAGCCAACCTCCTGGAGTCCAAATGTGGTTGCCAACGGACGGGCAGATCAAGGTTCACACGCCCAATATAATTTGAGGGCAACGGCAAGGATTCCTAACTCAAGACCGGCTGACGCATCTACCATAACACTCTGACGATGGAAGGTAGGAAGTCGTCGAAACGTCAGTTCAACTACACTTTCGTCCATGAACCCGTACCCTCTTCTTCTTCGTTACATTTAGGAGATTACTAATATGATAGCAAATAGTTGTTATATTTTCTTTCAGGGGTTAAGTTGGAAATAAACATCACATACATATGAGAGAAATCCCTGCATGTTTCTGATGGTAGGAAGCCTTTAGCCTTTGATAAGTGTTCCCATTTAAAAATCTGTCATGTGAACATGCCCTATTAAAACCTTTTTGCTGTAATCATATTTTTTACCATAATTTTTGGTGATTAAATAAAATAAATTAGTTGAACTCTCTTTTTTCGAGTTGAATCCGTTTGGTGCAGAGATTGTTGTTTAAGTGGCCCTTAGTGCAAAACTATCTTGTATA
Organism: Ligula intestinalis; assembly: GCA_036362985.1. Classification (NCBI taxonomy): domain Eukaryota; kingdom Metazoa; phylum Platyhelminthes; class Cestoda; order Diphyllobothriidea; family Diphyllobothriidae; genus Ligula; species Ligula intestinalis. The sequence goes on from JAYGXS010000006.1 coordinate 6,358,687, forward strand.
TGTTACAAGCCCGACAAACGTTAGCACGATATGCGTAACAAAATTGCACAGTTTGTGTTTATGATAAATGTCTTATGTATTCTGCAGTTGTATTTGCCTAAATAAGGAATATTTGTTGAGTTGAGGTAGACTAGGCGAAAGAAAGGAGAAAAGGAGGAGGAGAAGAATGAGAAGAAGAAGAAGAGTGATTACGATGTGAACGGAAACTTTGCCCCTCTGTGTAAGGAATACTGTGTTCCACTGTATCTGTCATGTCTTTGTTGCAGCCTTCCAAACGTGTTTTATTGACAATTGTCTGTCGTCGCTTAACCGATTCATTAAGCACTTTCGCGCACTCTGCAGTTATCTTTTTATCAGGACGATATTTCCCCTTCTCCCCTGTCGATGAGGGTCCTTTTACCTCCACTTGGTTCCACTCAATCCGGAATTATATGAGTCCCTCGGGAGTCATTCAACCACCGAAGACCAACGCACCGGGAACAAGACTCAAACGGTGGACACAGGCACACACAAGCACTGATAAGTATTTAACTGAAGGCATAGAGTCGATCAAAGTCAAGTTTCTGTTAGTGATCCGCTTGATAATTGGACCGGTTGCCTTTCGTACCTCAACTGTATTCCGTACCAGTTATCCGAATGCGCGCCTTGAGTCCAGATTTTAGTAGTTCATTTTTAGCTTACACGCAATACTTATTCAAGAATTGTGTGATCGGCAAACGTGGCCCGCCCACTTCTGAATTAACTCCACACCCCTTCTCGTTTCATGTGCAATACTCTGCCTAGTTGCTTATTTAGCACGCGATAGTGAAAAAAATATTGAGGTCTTCTGCCTATTACCAGTAGGTTCTCGGATAATACTTATTACCCCAGAGCCTGGTGCTGATTACAACATGGCGGGTTTGGTAAGGCTTCGCCGAGATTGCTTCTAGGCTGCGTTATATTGTGATTATTGACTCTCTTGCAGCCCCACAAATACTTTTGTAATTATGTCGATCGTTCGCAATCTGTATTATACGGGACAGCTTTCAGCCGACCAGTCTTCGTGTGGAAGAAAAGTTAGTGCAAAACTGACAAACTTAATGCCGGATGAAAAATAAGTTTCCGGAAATTGTTATCTTGCAAATGGACGTCCAATACCAATGTGATCTGTCCGGCTCATAATGCAAAAATAAGTAGGATATCCATTTTACTGCTGATTTTTAATGCTGTACCATATTTTTAACGACATTAATGGTATCATGTTCTGTTCTGCTTAAGCAATTATAATATCGCTGAATAGTTTCATTAAGTTGAGGTGTTGACGGAAAATGTTTACCTATACACATTATATCAACGTGCTTAACTTACAAAGTACCGCTCTAACTGTGTGTTAAGGTGGTAACTGCTTTTAGTGAGCAAAATGTCTGTTAGCCTGTGATCGTCATTCGGATTCAAAATTATGGCTTCGCACAACGTCAGAACCTACAGTTTACAAATGTAGGGAATCTAGAAATGAATCGTTTAAGCGGAGCGAAGTAGGTCGACGCACAATATGCATTAAAGACATCAATGTACACCACTTGATAAGACAGAAGTTATAAAAAAGATTAAAACCACTGCGCAAAAATACCAAAGGCCTGTAAGAAAATTCCGAGTAGAAACAGAAGGTAGGCGCCGACTGACGTAGTAGGTGCAACGGTACTCTTTCGATTAGTGGAAGTATAACAGGTAACTAAAGTTGCTGTTGACGTTGTAATGTCCGGTGCCTCAAAATAAATGTTCTGCCATCCATAATTAAAAAACCCACGAATGCTGCTATGGCGGAAGTAGTAAGTTTTATTTGTTTTGTCTGGTAGTTTGAATGTCAGCGTCTAGTTATTTGCATCCTCGGGGAGGTTTATAATCACAATCGCAAAGCCTTGTTGATCATGAAGAAGAACTAAAAAATTAAGGCAAATGCACAATACATTATTAGAAAGTATGCCATCACCAACATTAAACAGTCTTCGTCACTCCACTGCCCATAGGATATCAGAAGTTAACAGAGGTCTTACTGAAAGCACCTACTTTTTACAACTGCATTTATACAATTGCCTTAAATTCGTGTAAAATTTCGACAAATGCGAAAGTTAGATGCATTTTAGATAATCGCTATTGGGTGAAATTGTAATACTTACTATAGTGTACTCTATTTGGTCATCATTTTTGTCAGGATAGGATGCCGGCTTTTTACCGACCTTCAATCTGACTGCTAATTGTTTCAAATGGTAACTTTTGGTTGGGCATTTAAACTATTGTTGTCGACCAATTTTACTAATTCACATATATTTTGACGGAAGCATGTGCAAAAAATTGATTCTCCTACAATAACATCTTTTGAACTGGTCATTCAGTAGTTATCATTTATATATATATATATCATTCATAAATGACGCCCATATTGTTTAGAGCATATTCCACACATGCTGAAATATATCTTTAAGAAATGTGTGACTAATTCCCTGAATCGTAGGCGAAAACAAAACGTTTCTTTAAACAATCTGTCTACAATGCGCAGTTTATCCACCGTGGATGCACGTGAAGCATTCAGTAGCTTTCAAAATTATGCGTTAATTTCAGGCATGTTTAAAGCGAACCATACCCTTTTCTTAGGTATAACATTTTTCAGAAAGGCCAACATTGCAACCCAACGAGTTCAGCAAAACAATGTTACACTCATGCTTTTCATAAAATATACCTTTGTGTATAAAGACAACCAAATCAACAATAAAAATGCATACTCTTTGGGTAGCCATTTTTTACAGTGCTCACGTTTCGTTCGCGGTCAGAACAGAGCTCACTATAAAGTCGTCGTTCTATCTCGACTGAAATGATTTTAAAGCAGACTGCATCATAATGAGTATTCCAATGCCGACTTTTAAAAAATTTTAATCTTTCGAATACGTCGGCATGTTACACGAATTCTTGACCGTATTGTTCATATTATAAGTGGTTAGTTCATACGTTGCAGCGTGGACGGCCTCAGCTTTATAAATGCGGTTTTCTAAGGTTGTTTTTTCCGTACACCAACGTCGACCATTTTAAAAACTTACGAAAAGTAAGTGACTTACAAAGAGACGAATATAGTCAAAGGGTCGGTCTTGAAGACAGGTTCTCCACCGCAGTCATGTTATTGACTACCTCCGTTTTCTGAGTGAAAAAAAATGTAACAAGGATTATCATTCAGGTTTTATTGAAGGTGATTTCACTCTCAGAGATTTTGCATGACAAAAGTGCAGGTATACGTATTCGCACATTTGGGTTTCCTTTGATAAAATACATATCCTCCATGTTTAAGCTTATCCAATTATTCGTTTTTTATGTTCACCAAAAGGATAGACATCCTTAGGTTAACCAGTATGAGTTTTAATTTTTTGATTTCTTTCGCCGTTGAAAGTGCGCGCATGCATAATGAAGATCACTCAAATAACCAATGCGGCCTTAAGTAATGTTTTACTTGTCACTAAGCTCGAGGCAAATCCGTTGCCTAATCCATTATGCAACGGGTCTAAGCCGGGAGATACTCAACTGCATGCAAAATCCAGAGAGAATGTTCAAGTTACTTGCAATGTTAGGCGTAAGTTGTAGGCGAAGTAGCGAATCCCTACTTGATGGTAAAAACGCATACTTCTCTGAACCGAAGTACACTCTTCTTGTTTCCGCAGATTATGTGGTCAGCAACCACTACAAACAAATACTGGATAGTAGGCTGCAGGTTTTGTGCATCCCTGTCATAAATCTGTTTTTTTAGCTGCAAGGTATGTGGCTTCTGTACAAGCAATTCCAACGGCTGTGAAACACACCCCCAACAAGCTATCATTTTCATATCAACAACTCAGAGCTTTACCAATTTATCCATACAAAGGACCGTTTTCGTTTATTCAATTACATATACAATTGCTTTCATTAGTTTTTTTTCGTTTCAAAAGACTTCAACTGCCTACTATTTTTTTGCTAGAACGATTCAAAGCGGACAGACCTATCCATGTCTAGTTAAATCCCACCATATTAATACATTCATCTTCCACTGTACGTAAATGTTTACAGTGAATGCTCTTACCAAAAAAGCTACAGTAAAAGTAAGTGAAGCAGACGTGAAATGTACTCAAAAACAGCCGCGTTATAGAAGCACACGTCCTGTTGACTTACGTTCAGTAAACGTCATTGTCTGCAGAGCAAAAGCATGTTTTGCTTAAATGTTAAGCGGAAGCATTAATTTACAAAGTGAAAACGAGAATGCATCGGCATAACGCGGCGCCTATAAAAGAACGTACGAAAACACATAACAGCCGAGACAAATAAACAAAAGTTAAAAATAGGCCTTCTCGAGTTTTATACTCCCACACCTTTCAATACGAATTATCAAGTTGATCGTATCGTCGGTATTGTCGGTTGGAGAATATGCGCGTGGTTGCCGTAAACGACAAGGTCACCAAAAAATCCGGAGCGGTTTGTCAGTGATAATAATAGGGAAAACGCATGCGTGTATTTTGAATTAAAAAGTGGACAAAAGTTCCGAACGGCCTCCCCTGTGTGCATGGGTTACTGAAACCTTAGTTGAATGTTAATCAGGCTGAATCAGTTAGATTCAGCTGAGATATCTAATATCATTCATCCTTATGCGGATTGTTAGATATCACAGGATGATGCAGTTCTTAGGTGAGTTCTTTTCTGAGTGATTGAAAATACGCGTTTTGCAAAAGAATGACCACTCGATTAGTATAAAATTTTCCTTCTGCTATCCAACAGCATCATAAAATCAAATAAGGCTTATAGATCGCATCGACTAACCGTGGGCGTTGATCAGCTAGTCTCCATTTCTCCAGATGAAAACCAGGAAACGAGCTTGTCGCTTATTGGTTAGACTACTGGATTTCTAATCAAGATTGCGCAGGTTCGATACTCAGATGGGGTTGATGATGGCTAATGAACCGCAACTAGCAATGGAAGTCTCTTTTGTCTTGGCAGGCAATGACCTACTGCATTCAAAAATGCATTGATGATGATATGCATATGATTTGCGCATCATACGATAGGTAAACAACGAAACGTACACGTAGGGTGCCGTATGAAGGAACATTTCGAATGCTTAACGAATTCCATGATAAAAAGGGTTTGTTATTGCAATAAAGTTATAATTTAAGTTAACAATGTTAAACGCCGTCATCTTCACAGGAAAGTCTAACATCTTTTTGATTTGTATAAAATGCGCGTATTCCTGTGAAGAGACTGAAGTGATTTGACAAATGTGTAGAGCTTTAATAATCATATATTTCCTAACGAGAATTCTACAAACGTCCGACAATAATGTGCTATTACTGTGTGACTAATATTAGTAGAGGTTCACTGCACAAAAGCCCACCTTATTAAGAATTCCGAGTGAAAACTAGATATCAGTGTTTCGTTTTAACAAGCAGATATCATATTCCACTTATAAATTTGTTGTCAAGATTTAGGCGATAATAGCAGAGGCTGATAAATAAAACCTATGCCAAAATCTACCACCGATTCAGCCTGACTTGTCGTCAGAAAACTACAGCTGTAAACTACCTTTGTATCACACGCATAATGTGCAAGACAGTATTTTATGCAAGTTTACCTCGGCTAGAATAGTCGAGTTAACAATATGTTGTATCGTAAACAGTACTTGGTGGTGAGACCAGTCAATGCTTTCTCACATGTGTTGGCAAAGAACTGTAAATTTTTCATTCACGTTTTGCACAGGCTTCCTATGTCATGATAATAAGTCTGTAAAACTAACGCAAAATATGGCTTGTATGTAAGTTTTAGGCAGAATAGTGTAAGATGTTGCAATTTTTTATATACAACACGCGTAAAGCAGCTACAAATGCATTCAGTATGCGTTTTTTTATTAACTTTGTATGCTAAACGTTAATATTCAAAATGAACTATGATTATGAATATTTGTTACATCTAATTTAACCGCACGCCCGCCTATCTAAAAAAACTGGTTTTATGGTAGCTGTTAAAAAAAAAACTTTTTTAGACATCCTTTACTCTATAAAATATATTCCAAATATATTTCAGTATTTGATCATAACTATGGAACGCCTACCTGAAATTGTAGGCAAAATGTTCATTACCTTAAACAGTGCCCAGATTTAAACCTTAAATTCGATTTTAGCATTCACTCGTTAAGAATATTGTTCGGCTATTGGGTAACATTTTTAAAACCGCAAACTACCCTTACTTTGAGCATAAAATTTAAAGAAGGCGTGATTTTATATCAAACATGCACACGAAATAATATTTTGTCTATGTTTTCCATTAAATATATTTAAATTTATAAAACAGTCAAAATCAATGATAATAGGCAAACTCATTACGCAGCTATTTCTTACAATAGATACGTTTTACTTGTGGTCAGAACTAAGCTCGTTAAAAAGCTCGCATCCTCTCATGACCGAACTAATTAAATAAAACCCTACATGATAATCAGTATCACAACTGAAGTCGATTGCGATAACCGAAGGAGTATAAGTCTTTCGCATATGTCGAAATATTGCATAATCAACGGCGTCTTCTGTATATTATAAGAAATAAACGTTTTTGCACCTTTCCTTGGGTGATGGGATTATGTTTTTTCTCAAATACACATAAGGCCTGAGAAAGGTACCCTTCTGTCTCTGCGGACTTCAAAGTAAATTCTCTATAATATTCATGTAAACGAAAGCATACAGCGCTCATCCTGAAACAAGAAACTGTCTTTACGACTAAGTAAATGATATGGTCCATGTTGTAGAAAAATTTATGCGTACGCGTGCAAATAATATGCCGTATAAACAAAAAATTCAAGGCCATAAACGTTTTAACGGTCAGAAATTCTTTTAACGGTATAGTAAATATTACTTATGCATTAAATGGACACATATTGTTAAGGGAGCAACAGGCCATTTTATGCAGTCTGAGCAAACACTAAATTGGCCTAAGATATCCATCTAGGTACCTGACCACAAAAAGCATCCTCACCGCCGGCACTATCAAAACCATCCATGCCATTAGAACCTTGTGCAATGTAAAAACCCCCTGCACCACTTTTGCTTCTACCAGCACGACAAAGACCGTGACAAATAAAGAAGGAAATTTCGCCAGAATATTACAATAGAAAGAAGACGTATGTGCCTGCCTCGAACTCTTGCAGTGCACATTTCTTGTCCCACCTCCTACTCTCCTGCTCAACTTTGTTCGGACCAGTGAACTTTCCTATTGCCCACCAATTATTAATAACATAAGTATAATTGTGATAAGATTTAGTCTGGCCGTCGTAACGATAATCTTGTTTAGTACGAGAAGAACTGAATATTCAGACATCTGGTAAATTGATCTGGTCAAGCGGTCAATGGTGCAAAGCTACCATCTGAGAGATTAATCCTGAATGCCTCTAAACTGCGTATAAAAGTTGTACGTCGATATGGACCATATTATGTTATGCGCATTAATCAGCGTACAGGAAGGTAGCACTTGTTTCCTTATTCGTATAAAATATATTTATGTTAACTTTGGAAAATAAATACAACTTAAGTGGTCATATCTCGCCCAGTTAAAGTTATACAAACTGCGAGGATGCCGAGCATTTAAGGTCTGCCGTGTATATTTTGCAGGCTTTGACGCATGACAAAACACCGCGTATTTAACATTCCTACACGAATACATATATAACACGTTTCCTTAATTAAAGGTATGGTAGACCAGTTATCTCAACTATTCGAATAGACGAAAAAACTTCTGGCGGCCATTATAAATGCCAATGAATAAAAAGAAACCGACAGCTATTCATATACTTTAAACTGAATTGCCCCTAGTAAGATGCAGTGTTCGACTGTTTTGATATCGCCTAGACAATGCGCAAGGTCCAAGTAAAATGTCTACTAACCTGGGCTTTATTTATCCACTAACAATTTGGGTGTAAAGTCAGCAGTTCTTGGCGGTTGTCTCTATCAAAAAGGCCTGTTTGGTGTTGAACAAGCCGTCAGTCTCCAAAGCGTGCCACATGCATTTTGCAATACCCTAGTTGCGGTTCCTAATGGTGGTAATATTGAACCAAACAATGCCCGGAAGTGCACCATGTTCAAATTCACGATTGCGTACCTGCTATTCCATTCTAGTGCCCCTCTTGCACGTGCATATGCACCCTACTCTATCCGCGTCATAACGCGTCAGAAGTAACAAAAGCACTCTATCCCAAATTGCAATGTGTGGCCGGTGTTACAGTTCAACGCACTGCAGAGCATTTAAACGCACGACAAGAAGTCTGTTTAACGACCATCTTGGTAGGACGATAGATGTTAACCAGGTCCTACTTTAGCTACTGACCTGAAGTAAATGTAGGGCTTCAGTTCACTAACTATGGTTGTAGAGTCTTTTAATGTTTCAATCAAGTCCATAGCGTACTCTTGGTAGATTGACTTTTTATTTAACGCACACTGTCTTCTTGGCACGTAAAGGTAAAATCAGAAGTATATAAGCACCAATGTATTACTAGCAAACGTAAGGACCCTGAGATGCGCATATTTTTTGGTCATTACCCGTCATCGGTCAGAGTAAACTGACTCAAGTATAGCCGCTGAAACTGCCACCAGACTCGAGTTTTGAACCCAAAACAACTGAACTAGAGACGACCGACCTATCCACTGAGTCACCAGGTCCACGTCTTGCCATTTTTTCGATCGGGATGTAAATTAGTACATGGGTGTACTCTGATCTCTTCCAGGATTCACCAACCCTGGCTTGTTCGTCTGGCGGCCTGTAGACACTTCCACTTTACTCCACAAAACAGATATGTTACTCGCTATCTTTAAGTAACCAATGTATTGCTGGCAAACGTTAGAACTCCGAGATACGCATATTTATGGGTCATTACCCTTCATCGGTCAGAGTTACCTGACTCAATTATAGCAGCAGAAACTACCGCTACTCTCGAGTTTTGACCCCGAAACCAGTGAGTCAGGGACAACCTGCCTATCCACTAAGCCACCAGTGAGTACACACATGTACTCATTTACATCCCGATCGAAAAACTGCCAAGACGTGGGCGTGGTGGCGCAGTGGATAGGTCGGTCAGCTCTAGCTCACTTGTCCCAGGTTCAAACTTGAGTGTAGCGGCAGTTCTGCGGCTATACTTGAGTCAAGTTACTCTGACCGATGAAGGGTAATGACACAGAAATACGCGTATCTCAGAGGTCTAACGTTTGCGAGCAAGACATTGGTTACTTAAAGTTAGCGAGTAACATAACTGTTTTGTGGAGTAAAGTGGAAGTGTCTACAGGCCGCCAGACGAAACAAGCCAGTGTTGGTGAATCCTTGAAGAGATCGGAGTACACCCATGTACTAATTTACATCCCGATCGAAAAAATGGCATGACATGGACCTAGTGGCTCAGGAGATAGGTCGGTCGTCTCTAGCTAACTTGTTTTGGGTTCAAAACTCGAGTGTAGTGGTAGTTTCTGTGGCTATACTTGAGTCAGGTTACTCTGACCGATGACGGGTAATGACCCAGAAATACGCGTACCTCAGAGTCATGACATTCGCCAGTAATACATTGGTTACTTAAAGTTAGCGAGGTACATAATTGTTTCGTTGAGTAAAGTGGAAGTGTCCACAGGTCGCCAGACGAAACAAGCCAGGGTTGGTGAATCCTGGGCGAGATCAGAGTACATCCATGTACTATATTAGCACCGTACAGCAATACATGACGAAGCGATGGTATGATTCGATGTGTCCTCACTTTTCGCTTCGATACCGCAGCACCTTGCATTGGAAACAATTAAAACCCTGTTAGAAAAAACGTAAAATGAGACGTACAGATGGCTCAAAATAAGTCATCTTATTGTGCTCCTGAAACACTGCCTGAGCACCTTTTTCACTTTCTATGGAATGTATACGAGCAAACAAAAAGCACGCCAATGGGGTCTAGCCTGATTTCAGAGGCAGTATTTCAATGACTATGGGCACTGGCTTTCGACCACTATCGACTACGACAATTGATCGCTATGTTTACGATATGTTTGTCATCATTAATCGAGAAAAAAATGAGAATTCCACAGAAAATCTTAACTCCATCTTCCCTGACATGCAGTTCACGGTGGAGGAAGGCAAATACTGCCAGTTGCCGTTCCTTGACGTGCTGATGTACAGAAAAAGCGGCGGGGAACTCAAAAAAACAGTTTACATAAAGGCGAGAAATACCCCGCGTATTTTGAGTTACCTCAGCAAACATCCCACTACGCACAAACGCAGCTGCGTGAAAATGCTACATCGCCGCGTAGAAACCCACTGCAGCGAACCAGCCGATAAGAAAGCCGAAATCAAATAGCTACGGAAAAATTTCACAATTAATGGTTATCCTGACGCATTTGTCGAGCAATGCAGGCGAGGGACCGAACAAAGAAAACCAACTGGAAGTCCACAACCGACACGCTCGTGAGCAATACCTTATATTGCTGGTGTATCCGAAGAATTCGTTCGACTCCTCAGCGAATTTGGGATTTTCGTTGCTCACAGACCAGAAGCAACAATCAGCAAAAAAGAATTATGCGGCCCAAAAACCCAGTACCCGTTAACCAAAAGTCCGGTGTCATTTACCGCATCGACTGCCTTTGTGGTCAAGTCAGTTATGTTGGCGAAACCGGCAAACGGGTTCTCACGAGAATGCACGAGCATGAACTCGCCGTTGGACAGAATACCAAGTTTAATTTTGTTGACGCTCATGTATCCAAGGCAGGGCACAGTTTTGATTTCAAATACGTGCGAATACTGGGTCAGTCAGACGAATATCACGCCTCTTGCAAGAGGCATGGCACTCGCACGCAGATTCAATTAACAGGCGTATCGATTTTCCCGAAGCCCATCTCGCGTTGCGTAAACAAAATCGATAGCAGGGCTGGTCATTCGCTGCAAGTTTGAGCCAAATACACTGTGAGCTGAACGTTTTATTATTCCTTGACAATTGTCTCGAGTGAGTGTCCGAAACGTCGGGCAAATAAACTATTGGTCCCAGAGAACCTCTTTCCGCCTTCAGCTTAATGTCCTTTCAAATTGATAATGCGTACAGAGCTGACATTAAGATATTACATGGTTGAATTATTATCACTAATAAAACCCTATTCTTATTAAAGTTTGTCATCGTAGTTTTCTTTTTGCAACATTAAGCTTTTATATTTCAATAAAGAAAATTTGTTAACTTTAACCAACTTTAACCAGGACCCAACCCACATCTGAGAAAAAAATTACTAAATAGGAGTAAAGGGGAAAAGAGTAGTGGAAAAGGTGCTTGCTGTGAATTTCGATAGGGTGTTTCCCGAAGTATTTGCTAAAGTAGTTCACTTCTCTCATTCCTTTTAATTAAAAAAGGCAGTTTGGAAAAATACGCGGTCTTGGTGTTGTTAAGTGTTGTAGATATTGCCAAAGCCATAATGTCACAGCCTACTTATATTTCGTGTAAGTGTTCAAGAATGAACAGGACAATAAAAGCGCAAGAGCAGAAGTCTTTTAGCATACTTGGTGCAGCATATGCAAGATAATGGACGCGCGTAAGACTATATGCCTCCCGGAATATCAGCCAATATCCTAGCCTAACTAGCGAAGTGACTGGCTTATGGCTGGAAGGTTGACTGCAGTTTACATTTAAATTGTTGTCAGATTGACCGCATGTCATTTTTGGCCGCTTGTAGGCCCATCGATCGCCTGCCGTGAGCGCAGATCGCTGGCTGCATGCTAGCTGCCCACTGATACAAGCGAAAGGGCGTGTTCCTCGACATAACTGAGATAGCAAGGCGATTGCGGGAGCCCGGTGTTTGATCATCACATAGGCTTCTATTCCCAAAGGTACTAGTTACGTGAATTGTCACAGTATATGCAAGTGAAGTTCAATCCAGGCAGTCCAAATACTATTTTTGGTTCATGCGGCCATAGGCACGACTGCTCAGGGGTTGTCGGTCTCATAACGGCACAGACCGCGTCCGCATTTTTCGCTGGTTGTTTTCGTCCCTCGTCCTGCCGTTTTGATAACTTCTTGCAAGGTTTCAAACAGTAGCTACTATATCCATATTCAAGTATCTGTTCCTGCCGAGCTGGCATTCACTGTAAAACTTTATTAAGGCTCAGTGTCTGCTCCCGTTCGTCTGAGTTCATATGTTGTTACTGCTCCCGCAGGCTCGTGGTCGCCATGGCTTGCGCTGTGTTTGCGATTGTGTCTGATACGTGTGCAGTCTCGTTAGTGCTGTCGGTTCGCGTGTCTGTTGGTCTGACATACCCAAACCAGTTCCAATAACCGCTATGTGATGCTACCGACAGCCTATCAAGCTTTGCGGGTTAAGCAAAAGTAACCGCACGGAAACGTCGACCAGACGCAGTAAGTGACGGCAAAAGCGAGTATGCATGACCGTCAATTGTCTATTTAAGACATCAATGTACACCAATTGATGTGACAGTACATTCAGTGACACTCAAGGCTATTGGGAAACCCCAAGTGAAAACACACGATACGTGGGCTTTCGAATTTAAGCTGCCGTTTTTTGCTCTGCATTCACGTGGGAATTTATTATTGTATACCAGACTGTCTACTTCTTTTCTTTGTTTTTCTGCATTTCTGGTCATAGGGTCATCGCTGCTGTACACTCGTACCTTTAGATGCACAATGGACACATATTCTACCGACAGAAATGCACAGCAAAGGTTCATGTAATTGTCTACCAATATGCAGAACCCGCAGTACATCAGCAACAAATGTTATCCAATGGAACGCAATATTATCACGTAAGCACCGATGCGGTTGGAAACAAGCTATGAAGCGTCAATTATTAACTTCAATGTCTCTTCCAGCTCTAAGGTCCACTAACTGCAGTTCTATTCTCAATAAAATTCTCTAATTGGATGCACTGGAACACAGTAATTGCGGTGCAATCTGGCTTCAAAAGACGTGGCTCAATAAGGATATAGAGTCGCAGCTAATCACACCTTCGGCTTATTGTTGATTTCGTTCGGAAAGAAAATCCCGATCAATCAGCAGAGGTGGTGTAGTATCAGTTTTTGTAAATCAGCAATGGTGCACAAACTGTTAGTCAATTTTTTCGTACTCCGCAGACCACATATACGTTACTGTAGTATTCTTTAGGCCACATTTTTATGCAATTCAAAAGGCATAATTTATATAGGTATTTACATACCCCCTTCCACCTGTCAAGGTGTGCTCACCCATTTTTTCGATTTTCTTTCCCAAAAGCTTGCCGCACTGTCTAGCGAGCACTTAATTATTTTATGTGGGGACTAAAATGGAGTAAATCTACGTCCCCTCATATTGTTAGGAGTAAGCGACTTGGCTTCAATACACGAGATGACACCGCACACGATCATATCCTGACTAATTATCAAAAGCTTTTTGCTGTTATAAACAGAGCTCCATTGGCAGGCTCAGACCATTCTGTACTAATCTTTCAACCAAAATATATTTTTAGTCTAACAAAGGGCTATTAGTTACGCCCGAGAGGAAATAACACATTGGTGACACGTCCCACGTAATATTTCCTTGCTTCAGACTTGTATATCTGAATGCATTCCCATCTTTTTCGAAAACACGAAAGTCGAGTCGTGTTTGAGTTATCTTACAACATTTCCCACCAGAATTTTTGATATCTGTTGTCCTTTTGACACGGATATTGTTAGACCAGACTGAATATCTTGTCCCTACTTAAAAACTTTGAGAAGAAATAAGGAACGAGAATGACTTAAGGGCGCTAATGTCCTGATAAAATGGGAGATAACAAGACTAAATGACCTTTTGTTAGTCATTTATTTACTTCTTCTCAATCTTCATCTCCTCTCTCTTCATCCGAAATCTGGAAAAGTCTTAAACGTCTCACTGGTCAACGCAATACGCTGGCACATGTTGATGCTGACCTAGACAGCTTAAACTCACACTGCATCCATACACCCACCAACTCCTATCTCCCGACAAATGATATTTCTTTACCATCGCCAGTGTCTGTAGCAACAGTGATGAAACACCTAAACAAGATTAAAGGTACAACAGCTGCCGAACCAAATGGCGTCTCCAAATTTCTCCTTAAAGCTTGCTCTTTTCAATTTGCTCCTGTCCTGACACGTCTTATTAATTAATCTTTAATGGAGTCCAATATTCCTGACGGCTGGCGTTCGGTCAAAATCACTTCTATCCCGAAAAAAACTACTTTAACGGGTCGCAAATCCTTTCGCCGAATCGCCTGCTCTTCTCCACTTCTTAAATCTGCATAACAAGTTGCATTGGACATCATTAAGCCTCTTTCATCCAATTTTTCTGATCTCTTGCAGTTTGCGTATAAGGCTAGGCGTAGTACACTAGATGCTGTTGCTCTAGTAGTGTTATCTGCTCTTAGAGACTTTGATAAGGGATGCCGTGCTTACGCATGTGCTTTTCTTGACTACTCCTCAGCCTTCAACATGATCCCGCGAAATCTTTTTCTTAATAAAACCTCTGCATGCGGGTCTCCTAGCTGGGCAGTCTCTTAACTTGGGGACTATTTTACTTCCCGCACCCAATTCGTTCAGAGCGGAAAGCGAAAATCCACGGTCGTTCCCAACAATTGTGGAATTCTGCAGGGGTCTATATTATCCCCTCATCGTTTTTCCCTCCAAACTGATGACCTACGGTCTCCAAGTGCATGTTTTGTTTGTCAAATATGCTGACGACATGGTTGCCGGCCATCCTCTTAAAAGCCACACCCATCTCCAAACACTGAAGGATGGTCTGGACCATGTCAAAGCATGGTCGTCAAACAATGGCCAGTGCATTTTTGGCTGCGACCCTCTACCAGTCCTGAACCTATTGATTCTCTGCCCATAAAGATATCCTCTTTCCGATACCTTGCTGTAGCACTTGCCTCCAACCTCTCATTTATTCTTCATATTGAACACCTATTATAAAAATCCGCAAACTTTTGTATTATGTCCGCCGTTTGCGTTCATATCGTACCCCGCAAGCCCTCATCTGGCGTTTTATAGATACCTATATCCTCCCTCATTCTTTATTGCTCTCCAGTTACTTTTCCAGAATAACTCAAGAAAGACTTGCCTATTATTAAACGCATTCTACGCATCCTCTTTTTAGCTGTAAGTTATTCCTATGTTTTTTAACTGACCTTATAATTCAGCGACATTTCAAATCGGTCAAGAATTTCAAGGACCGTATCATTAGTAAGGTCACTCTGTATTAATGGCTGCGAAGTCTTCTTGTACCATGCGCCGAAGCTTCCATCATATGACCTGCCATACATCGACCTACCAGTACTCGGTACTCCCATTCTTAGCACGATTCCTTACGTGTGCATAAACGGAAATTGAGAAGCTGAAGGCAGACCTGTCTCCATATGAGATGTGGTAACCGTGGCAATCTCTTAATTTGAGTATTTTTTTGAGCTTTGAGCGTTTACTCTTGAGATTTTTGGACACTTTCATTCATCTTATTTTTGCTCTCCGTGAATGGAGCCACTTTTTGCTTAAAATTTTGATATTATCATGAAAATATAGTTCTCTATCTATCTATCATGCTGCCTTAAGAGTAGAGTTACCGTCCGCGGCCTTAAAATTACGGGGGTTTTCATTAATATGAACCCCTGTATGCATTTATATATAGCCCTGTATGCATTTATATAGACCCCAGAATGAATAGTAAGATTTTCGTGGGGCACCAAGTCAATTGCATTCGCATAAATTCTCCGGATGTTTATGAGTTTGGGTGAATTCGTTTCTACAGGCACCAAAGACAACCGCTTTCTGGAGTAAGGGATTTTTATCCTGATTTCTTAAACGGTGGACTGTGACGTCGGCATCTGCAGGATTTCAACTTCCTGAACGATTTATCTCTCGGTCATCTCGTTTCAAGCATCGGTTATCTCAGAAATAAGCTGTTTAGTAGTTTCCTATGTTTGTTTTGGTTTTTTCTTCTCATAAGCGGTTTTGGAATCTCGCTCGTAATTTTCACTTTTGCTCAGGTTTGTTTTTGCAATTCTTTTAACTGTCGAATAAGACAAAATTTAATGCCGGATAAATAAAGTTTCCGGACACGTCTGTTATGCAGACGGACGCTAAATGCTTATGTGATATGCCCACCTAAAGATGCATAGCAAAATGAATATCCATGTTACACTGAAATGTTAACGTGACGGGTTATCCTGTAAGCAGTCAGCTTTTAAAGTTATTTTCTTGTCAGTCTGTTATAATGTTGTCCAATACCTTCCTATGCTTGAAATCGTAACCGGAACTTGTGACTGGCTGAATTAAGCTCAAGGTAATCCACCTAACACAACGAATATGCTTCTCTCTGTTTAAGCAGCAATGTAAGTAGTACAAATATATTTGAGTTGGGCTGTGATTATAATTCTGTTTCGAATACATAGCTGAAAACAGCACTGAAACCTTCCGTTTACAATTTCCTTACTTAAAGCGTCCAGACTCCTTGAAGAAATCATTTAAGGAATAAGAAGTAGGTCCAATTACAACATGAATTTAAGAAATCAATGTAGACGAATTGATGTGACAGTACTTTCAAGGACACTCAAAACCAGTGTGGCAAAACAGCAAAGGCCATTAAGTAAATTCCAAGTGAAAATTTACGATCGGCGCCGGACGTGGTAGTGGTAGTTGATGTTGTAGTGTCCGGTGCCCTAAACTCAATGTCCTCCCATCCATCAGAAAACGAGTCACTGGTCCTCTGTCGTCGGAAGTAGTACGTTCTGTTGGTGTTGTCCGGTAGTTTGAATGTTAGTGTGCAGTTCTTTCCATCACCGGGGACGTTGATTACCACAATCACATAATCTTGCTGTTCTGGAGGAAGAACTATCAAACAAGGCAAATGCTCAAGACATTATCGGAGACTGTCTCACTGCAATCATTTAGTGCGCTTCCTAACCTAAATGGACATACGAAGTCAGAAGATAAAAAAAATTTAACAGTTAGTGCCTCTTGTATAACATAGTATGTAGACTACGGTCCAGAATTCGTGTAACATTCTGAAAAATGCGAAAGCGTGATAAACATTCTATGATCAACATGTAATGATGTTGCAATTTTGGTATCGCGTTTTCTATTTGGATGTTATTTATGTCAGTAGAAGATGCCGACTTTTTACTGAGCTCCTTTCTGACCTGTATGTACTGTTTTAAATTGTTATTTACGTGGTAGACAATTGTGCCATCGATTCGGACCACTTTTCTAAACTCAAATATATTTCTGAAAAAAATGTAGAGCATGGTGAGGCTTCCAAGGAATATTCCGTAATTAAAAAAACCTGTAATCACGTGCAAACCAACATTAAGTAGGGTTGGAATACTGTTTAGCTTGCAGTCTAAGTTCAATTATTTTCAGTCGAGCTAGCATGCCGACTCTGTAATAAGCCTCTTTCTAACCCCAGCAAAAAATCTTATTCTGTTAAAGCATGGCTTATTTAATTGTATGCATTTTAATTATTGATTTTGACTGCCTTTATAAATTCAAATATATTTTATGAAAACCATGCACCACAAAATCCTCGCTTGTACTTGGTTGATATAAATTTACACAAACTAGATTTTAGACTTAAAGGAAGCCTTTCCTCCCTTTTTTTGGAATCAAAATTTAAAGTTGCGTTTTGTGCGACGGTGTTGTGTTAATTCATAATATATCGTATGTGACAATTTATGAATACTGCCCCTGATATGTAGAGCATGATCCATGTCTATCGCAACATTATATGATATTTATGCGACCAATTCTTCAAACAGTAGGCAATAACCTGTTTTTTTCTTTAAAAAGATGAAGAGAGCATTTAGTTTTTAAAACCATTTGACAATTTGAAAATTTTGATTTGAAACCAAAAGAAACGCTTCCTTTAAAGATTATATTTAAATTATGCGTTACTTCCTATGATATAAGTACAAGAGCGGATTGTTTCGTGCATCGATTCAACAAAATATATTTCAATTTATAAAGGCAATCAAAATCAATGATCAAATGCATACATTTAAATTAGCCCTTTTTACAGAATAAGCTTTTTCGCAGCGGTCAGAAAGAGACTTATTACAGGGTGGCATCCTAGCTTGACTGAAAATAAGTGAAATTTGACTGCATGATAAACAGTATTGCAGCCCTACCCAATGTTATTTTGTGAGTAATTACCGGTCTTTTTCAATTTGCAGAATGCTGCTTGCAGCACTCGTTATACTTTAAAAATCATTAACGTTTGTACAGTTATGTTAGAAAGTTACAAAATATTTCAAATTTTATTGTAAACGGAGCATATCATGGCTTTAAAGAGTTTTGAATTATAAGTCTTTTTACTATAATGAGATGTACATTCAGCAATTATATAGTAAGACCATCTATAAATGATATCCATAATGTGTACAGCATATTCCACGTCTGCCGCATACTTTATAAAAGAAATAAGCGCAGTTTAAACAATTTTAAGTCGCGTTTAGTAGCCAGTTTATTTTGAAATTATAGGTCAATTTAGCAAATTCCTTTAACCGACAGTTACCTTTTTCTTAACCATTTTTTAAAGGGTGTAAATTACTGCAGAAGAATACAAAAAACAATTTTTTTTCCTCATGTTTCCCATAAAATATAAGTAAATTTATAAAGAATATCAAACCAATGATAACAAGTGCATGCTATTTTGCTAGCCCATTTTTTATAGTGCCAACGTTTTATTTGCGGTCCGAAAGCAGCCCCTTAACAAGCCGGCGTCCTATTATGACTTCAATGACTGCAGAAGTAGACCATACTTAATGCCGTTTAGCGAAAGATTATTAATCTTTCGTATACGTTGGCATGTTATACACCTTAGCGTTCATTTTATAAATGGTTAGTAAATGAGTGGTATCGTGCACAGCCGCAGTTTTATTAATAGTTTTTAAAGCTCTTTTTTTTCTGCACCAACTTTTACCATTTTTTAAACCCATGAATAACAAATGACTTACAAAGGGACGAATAGAGTCCAAAGACTGGCGTGGAAGACAGGTTCTTCACTGCAGTCATGTTATCGTATAGGTCGATTTTCTGAGTTAAAAATAAATGTGACAAGGCTTAGACCTCAGCTTTTATTGAAAGCCAAGGCACTGTCGGTCGTTGCACATGACAAGAGGGTAGGTTACTATAGAGAGGCGTATTGAGGGGTTGCATTGATCATAGTCATTATCATGCACATATTTAGTATGTCGAAGTTCGGCCAATCAAACCCCTTACTTTTTTATTTAAACAAAAGGAGATTTCTTATATTCCTATTGGTCCAAAGCTATTCTTTAGTGAACTGATAGGATGTTATCTTGGTCCATTTTATTCTTTCCTGATATTATTTGCATGTGTATTCAGATCACTCAAATTACCAGCAGCGGCTCTTAGTTCTTTTTACTTCGTACTCACTGCACGCATTATTTACCTCCTAAACTATTGTTTAATCTTCTAATGCGAGTTCCATCAGAAACTTGGGCAGGGTGGTTTCTTCAATTTGAAGGCCTCATGATCAACCGCTAGCGACAAAAAAGTACGTTAATTGCGAAAGTAACACATAATGCTCGCGACAATATTAAAGCCTCATGACCCTCAGGAGGCATTTTCAGTTGAGCTGCTGGATTCGTTAGTGCACACCGTATAATTTTTCGATTTCTTTATTTCTGTCCCGGACAGTGTAAATTATCGAACAAGTGCCCGTAACCGGCAATGATAACAACATGTGTTCGGTTTGTGACCGCACGGTTGACCACGGCGTCTTGTATGGTGTAAAAAGATGCCTTATCAAATGAAAGTCATGAAGCAGCACGCTTTGTAAACTAGACGCTACGCCTATGTATTTTTTGAAATGAAACTGATAAAATAATAATTCATAAGTGGCCAAGTATATGGTCACTTAAGAAGATAATAGATCCTGGAATAAATCGACTATGGTGTAAAAATACATTGCAAAGGACAAAGTAAGTTCTTCCATTTGCAGTTGAATCGAGATTTGCTGCTACGAAACCTTTCTAAAGCTTGTGCACATGGCCCCCTTCATAAACACCAATATCCAACAACTTATTTTTTTTTCGGTTTATGCTCCTGACAGTGAGGTTGAGATGAACTCAGGTGGGCAGGAACATTTGTCAGTCGACGATGGGTTCATTAGCAAGTAGACTGACTTGCGATAGCCAAAAAGTGAGCAGATATCACACGAGCTAACCAACGATCAATATCACGGTCAGTCAATGTAGATCAGGCAGGTCAAAGTTCGTTCGCCGAGCAAGGATAAAATAAAATGCCAGCAGCAAGGCTTCAGCGGTCCCGGTGAACAGGTACAACCACCCAGTTACTCTGACGGTTGAATTCAGAGAGAGTCCGAATCATCTGTTCCGAAGTGTGAACAGTCCATGTCCTCGTACCTTCTGCTTTCTCTTTCTTGGGTGATGGTGAAAACGATATGATATCTGGACAGTGAATATTCACGCATATGCTCTTAACGTTTATCCTTTTGTTGAGGTTTGTTCTGAACTTCGCACATGAGCACTATTGACTAATAGTTTATGAATATACTAAAAACGCCGGAAACTATGCCAGAATTTCAACGACGATACAAAACTACAACAGCATTCAAGGTTGTCGGACGTACACGGTCATTTTGCAAGAAAAAGCCGCTGCTCCCACATACAAGGAGGTAAAATAAACATTTACTTTAGGACTTAAATCTTTTTTTCAACCGAGAGTCTGTCTTTCTACCTGCGGCCTGTGGACTCCTTTTATTCCTCTGTGCCCTCTACTGTAGACAATGGCATCAGTAATAGATGGAGCTCTATGTTTCTGCATATAAGTAGCCTATGGTTCATGGCATATTATTTCCAAAAAAACGGTTTAAAGCTACATGTAACGGAAACAAATTTGCACATAAAATCACTCAAGAAAATTAAATATTTCAGAAGACTTACCCTAGCCTTGCGATTGAATCGATATATCTGAAACAGTTTTGTCCCGTTTGGCCTACTTATTAATGATTCACCATACACTGTGTTCGGATAGCTGGGACCTGTTAAAGTACATTCATATTAGGAATGAAAATTAATAGATAAGAAGAATAAGGGTAACATCGACAGCAACACCTTAAGGCACGAAATTAAAATAATACAAAAACTCACTGCCATGTGACACGCCTGAATTTATGATCGCTATGGCAAATCCTTCGCTGTTGCCCTCTCCTGTAAAGACGGCCGACGCTAACGGTGTAATCACGACGCCCTTCGCGTACGCACCCATAGCCGCTGAAATAAATCGAATAACAAGATTTTTTTAATACTTAAGTGCTTACCCTCCTACATGCAAACGTTTTCGAAGCACGATATAAGATAAGGTCGTTAAAATGCACACTTTCTGAACACAAAACGGCAAATACCTGGAATTACAGCATAACAGAATTTTTTGTAGTCGCATTTCATATTAGGTCCGGCTGGCTCAACTGGCGGCAATGAGTCAATGACCTGCAAGATGGATTTTAAACAAAGTAAGTAAACAACCACTTGTATGCTTAAAGGCAAATGTTTTACACAAATAGCTTTAAGTTGATTCAAATAATTGACAATATTAATAAGTGCGTGGTTACGAGGGAGGCCAATCGGGTGATCTACACGGTGTCCTCAAGCTATCTTTGGACAACGTCTATCGGCTACGAAAACAAATTGGCTGCCATCAGGCCATCCGGTCTGGTGCCCGACAGGACTGCATCCTGTGGCATTCTGTTTACCTTAGCAATTTGGTGGAATATTCTTACAGGAAGAGGACGGCGTTCAGCTTGCACCCCGATGCCGACTAACTGATATTTACTATGCCGATGATATTGCGCTGTTAGCTTCAAGCTTTGGTGGTCTACAGTCTGTAGTGCCGCGGGTAAATAAGAACGCTCTCTTGGTTGGCATGTGCATAAATTCCGGAAAGAAGGAGTTATTCTCGAGCTGCATCCCTGATCAGACAAAGGCACCCCTGGGGATTAACGGCCACCAATTTGAAGAAGTTAACAGTTTTGAAAAGCTCAAAGCGAGTCTGCTACCAAATGGGCAGAAAGCGGATGGCATTGTCTCCCGTATTGCTGCGCTCACTGGGTATTCTCAATCATTTAAAAGCGCCTATGTATTCGATGCGAAATCTTCATCCCTACGAAGTTTTGTGTAAACCCTGCATCCGTGCGGTCACTCCTCATTTAAAGATGTGAATGTGAGGTTCTGTGCGCTGAATAATAGCAAAGACTGGAGGTCTTTGATAACCGATGCCTGATAAACGTCCTGAGAGTTAAGCATTGGGACTTCCTCTCGAATGAGACAATCCGCAACCGCCGCGAACGTATGGTGAGTTTTTTTCTTTTCTTCCGCGAAAGGCGACTGGAGTGGTTTGGGCACGTTCTCCGTCGTCCGCCCTAAAAGTTTAGATATGCTGCCCTCGATCCGGCAGCACAGCCTACTAGATGCGTTGAAGCGGAAAGCAAATGAAGACTTGGCTTAACACCGTCCATCAAGACATGGAAACAGTTCTCAGAATTCCTATCTTCGGTCTCCGTTGCCGGAAATAATGATAAGTGGACCTTGCCAGATCCGTTGCCGCCTATCTTTATGCTGTAATATATACGTTACGCCCATATTGCTTGTTTGGTATTATAAACAACTTTGACCTATAAATTAAGCAAATAAACGATGTTTACATTCCTTTATATACCGTAACGGTAGTCATATAATGGAAAGGCGGTGGTAGCCTAGTTTTAATATCTGAAGGCGCTGAATATCTGTAGCACTTGAATACATGACGTAAATGAAAGTGAATAAAAACCTACATTGAATTTTCGGTATTTCATGCTCACCAAGTGCATTGTAATTAAAGAGTGCTGCAGAAGTTTAATATTTATAGTGCTGCTATGAATTACTGATTACTTGTCATAAGATGTCAAAGTGAGCGCTCAAGTACCTTTCTTCATATATCACCTTTGGCCATCCCTTCCTGTCATATTTCATTCGAAAAATCGACACTCAAAGGCTTCCGAATGCCGTGTTTTTTAATGCTGGTGACGTTAGCAACATTACCTCTTGACTCCTTTTACCTCCAATAGGCCATAATTTATTTTAATTTCTTTTTATAATTGCTGTAAATGGGGTTTGCAGAGATAATCATAACGCATAGAGAGGTACCATCCTTGACACCACTGAAGCTGAGCGGTCCTGTTGGTCCAACTGAACATCTTAATAGGCCATTTTTTTATTAATCGTAATGACAGTAATAGCATGGATGGACACTTTTACTTAGCTTAAATTTCTTAACGCGTTGAACATTCGTAGACCAAAAATGCATGACGTAACCGAAAGTGAAAATGAACTCTTAATTAAATGTTCTCCATTTCATGTTAAGCTCGTGCACAGATATCAAAGAAGTCTGCGAAGTGTTATATTTACACTGTAACTATGCATTATTTATTTCTCATCACGCAGTTCAGAGTTGGCACTGAAGGAACTTTTTTAATGTTTTCAGCTTTTTGATACCTGCCATAGGTCTTACGAAAAGGTCGAATCTCAAGGGCTCTACCAAGGCTGGTGACCCTAGTGAAATTTCTTGCGGGCCCTTTAAAATCGAACAGGTTATAATCCATTTTAATTGCTGTTCATACTTGATTAACTCAGGGTTTGCAGACAGACGCAAAACAAAACTTCGGCCTGTGTGCTCGCTCGAGAAGAGCTCCCACTATTTCCAAGATTAATATTCACTCTTGTCATCACGGGAAAACATTTAAATACATTCCATAGAACGTTCCTTCTTATTTTTCATCTGAACGCAAAAATATTGATGAAAATGAATTGACTGGTCAGCCAGTATATTTAGAACGACGTACTATTCAGACGTCATTAAGATGGTGCAGGAATTCATTTAAAGTTTCTTTGCTGTCCAAATACTTTGCACATTGTTCATCGGTGGAAAATATATATTGGAAGCAATGTAACAAAGACTTGGCATTTGCGAAAAAAATACTGCACATTGACTGGTTTTACATTGCATGTTGCAGTGTCGATGCTCATATAAACAAGGCACTCTATTAATTGGTTGCAGTTGTAACGATTAAAGCAGTAATTCGGGCTGCGTTGCATTTAGAATGCTCACGGTTGAAAAGGAAGTTACGCTCACATCCGACCGACTGCCTCAACAACATTTGAAGACAAATATCTATTTTAATATTTCGGATGTAACAGGAAAGTATTGTTAATTATGCTGGTAGATGCCAACGCATATGAGCTGTCAATTCTGCAAAAAAAATACTGTTCTAGTTACTTACCACAAAATCCTGGGGAAGCATGATAGGATATAGAAGTGTCGAGTATGGATGTAGAATTTCAGTTATGTTCTCTGCCGTTACAATTGCTTCAAATAGAAAAAAATGAAACATTTTACAATTGTGAATTAAGGTTTAAGGCTTCACCTTGAGAAAAAATATTTATCATTTAAATTGCAATACCACATTCAATTAAAACCTGAAAAGAACAATATGAATAGTCTAATTATTCATATTGATCCCTTACGGAAATCAAAACACTATGTAATAAACTAATCAAATGTCGCTACCTATCTTTTAACGTTTCTTGAATTGAATAGCCTTCTGTAATTAAAATGACCTCATTTATATCTTACTTTCCATCGCCTAAAAGCCTATCTTTAAATTAGATATATGCTATGGTAAATAAATGCGACCGTTTTAGCATAAAAATGATGCTGCGTCAAATGCTATGAAGGATAATAATGTGCACAGGTTATCGTGTCGTCGATCGATATCCTTAGCCTATATCAGACCTGAAGCCTACCCAGAACCCTGCTCGCATTCCTGCCACAACAATAAACTTAACGCATAACCTTAAAAAACAGCAACCGCTTTAATTAAGCAGCACGCCCAAACGGACCACTATTGCTTACTCTAAGCATCCTTGCCCTGGTGCCTGCTTGATAATGTCGTGAAGGGAGCATTTTGCAACGAATATAATCCCGGAAGATACTCAACCGCATGTCGGAAGTTTTTTGGGTTTGATAGACTTCCAACGACTACTAGTTTTTGCTAGAAAGATTCAAAGCAGGCAGATTTATCTGACACTTCTTCAAATTATATGTCTCCTTAAATCCAACAATATCTATATATTTGACAACAATAGGTAAATATTGATAGTAGACACTCTTACTGAAAAAGTAACGGTAAAAGTAAGTAAAGCATGCGTAAAATGACTTACCCAGGAACAGCAGAGTAACAGGAGCAGATGTCATGTTGACGTTAGTTCAGAAACGGTTATTATCTGTAGAGTAAAAGTATGCTTAATCAAATCTTAAGCGGAAGCATCAGTAAACAAAGTGTAAACAACAGTGTATCGCGATATCGCAGTGTATATAAAATAAAGTACGAAAACACATAATAACCTGGACAAATAGAAACGGCAAAATAAATGCTTGTCGCGTTTTATATCAGACGGTTTACGCAAAACTTAGATGCAGCTGAAATACTTAATACCATGCAGTCTTATAAGCAACCGCTAACTCACAGGAGGGTGCACTTGCTGGGTATGTTATTTTTGTCTGATTGAAAGTACAACTATCGCAGAATAAGAACAGCTCAATTTAGATTAAATTGTAGCCTGATATTCAAACAGTCATAAATGCAAATAATTCTTACAAAATGCGTCAGTGATCGGTGAAC
>JAYGXS010000006.1:6384518-6396615 GCA_036362985.1 Ligula intestinalis
TCATAAATGCAAATAATTCTTACAAAATGCGTCAGTGATCGGTGAACATTAATCGGTGAGTCTCAATATCTGCATACCTAAGTCCACCACCGAGCACTTTGTTTATTGCTTAGGGCGTTGGATTTCCGATCAACATATCGTTGATCCGATGGGGCTGATGATGGGTTATTAACCGCAAATAACAATTGCAGTCTCGCAAGCACTAGTCTACTGCGTTCAGGAAACTATACAAATGCCTTTAAACTGATGTGTTTCTTATGAATCAACGTACAGACAGTGTGCCGTTTAAGCAGATGTTTCAAAAAATTAAATAATTTTATGAAACAAAGTGTCTGAAAGTGTGGTAAACTTTTTTTTAAAGTAAACGGTTTTAACAATTAAGAGAAACGGTCTTTTCTCTGTTTGTATAAAATGTTCATTAAAAGTATCTGGTGGGGCCGCCTGGGTAGCACGTGAAGCGCGTCCCTCCGTTTTGCGGCCCCCCGATGAAAGGGGTGAAGACGGGCGGAACTTATTAGGGAACAATTCCGATCGTAATTATTGTGTAAAATAAATAAATTACGAAATTAAGTTAAGTGTGTGCTCAAATGTTAGGCGGGGACACTGACGTATGCTTTAATGTCATCACTAACCCCCACCGAACTAACGGTGAGCGTGTATATGTCGGCGGAGTGGGCCCCAACTTCAGGCAACGTCACTGAGGTACATTTTCTAGTGGTACCATCAACACCAATTAGAAAAATGTTAACACAGTACACAAATTGTAAGATTGTGGAAATAACTCTTCTTAAATTGGTAAATAAGTGATTATTTCGGGGTTAATTTAAAAGAAGAAATTTGCTTCATATACTGAGTAAACCGGTCATTGTATGCGGCGCCTTCCGAAAACCACTCTGCTGTTAAATGGCATCATCAAACTGTTGTTAGACCGACGGATGGCGTGTAGAAAAACTGAAAGATTATGGGCTTTTAACCTACTTGAAAAAAATGAGTAGTGGTTATAATGGATAAGGACCTTTTGAAGACCCCGCTTGGAAACCATACCAAATCTTCTTCCCTCTGTGAGAACATCGACAAAGGTATACATTTTCCATAATCATATGACTCCAAACCTGAATTTTACAAGCGGAGCGCATGATGCGTGGTTAAGGGGCGTTTGAAATTTTGTCTGTGTTTGCACAAAAACCCCTGTTAGTGAAGAAAATCATGCTGGAAATCCAGTGCCAGATGTTCGGTTAAAAATGTATTTGGTGTAGCAGTTTGATATAATATTCAGCTTAAAATATGTTGTCAGGTTTTGGGCAATAATTAAAGTGACGCATGAATATTAGAGAAGTGGACCACTACTCAGAGGTTCGGACTGATTTGTCGCCAGTAAGCTGCAGTAAAAGATTCTGTGTAACACAGATCCACTGCGCAAGGTCGTGGTTTATATGTGTTTAACTGGACTACAGTCACCGATTGGAAATGATGGGTGTAACGTAAGTAGTACTTGGCGGTTGTGATGATCGATGATCTCACAGCGAAACTAAGATAAATATGGTTTCCATGTACAAGAGTATTCAATATATGATTATTTGCTTAAGTCATTGAATGCTGAGGGTATAAATACTGAAGATTGACTTCAATAGGAGCTTTTCTGAGTTTTCACTTTAAAAATGCTCACGCATATGTATAAATAGTCAGGTGCCTATGTGTTTGGTCTGAAATAACCCTACTTCCATTTCATATAAGTAAGTTTACCTAAATAAGATATCTTCAGACTGCGCATCACACATCACAAGTATCAGTCATTTTTTTATTAACATTAAAAGAGAAATGTTTTTGCATCTAAAAATTGGCAAAATAAATAGATAAAAAGAAGAATGTAGACAATTTTTATAATCCAAATTAATTTTAACAGAATAATACGTGCAACTTATGCACGTAATGCATGCAGGCAAAGGAAATACGATCAAACTCTAGCTATCGAGGAGAAAAGGGGGTAATTCTCACTGAAGACTGATTACAGTATAATCATGGTGCCCGTTGACAAAGGCGGAGCAACTGTTCTCATGGACAAGACCGACTGCGTCAGTAGCGCAAACCACGTCTTCAGCGAAATAGATGTCTAACTACCACTCGATGTGGAACCAACAAAACAACAGACTGGTGTTATGAAAAAGAAGGTGAACGAGCTTTCTCGATTGAAATCCATCACCCCCGGGGACGCCAAATTAATCAGCCTGAGTGACCCTCCCATCGCACATGCATATGGCCTTCTAAAGGTGCACAAGGCTGATGCTCTTTTGACGATGATAGTACCACTTATTATTTCCCCCACCTACAACCTCGCAAAATTGCTAAACAGGAAACTAGAGCACCTAATTGATAGATCGGCACACAGCGTCAGAACTTCACAGGTACTCCCGCAGAGAATTCAAGGACTTCAAGTAAGTCTTGACGAATGTGTTATATGTTTCGACGATAGTATAGAGCGGTTTTTAGACGAAAATGCTATTCATATCCTAAAATGACACTTAATGGACATGCTTAGGTTCTGTCTCAAGGAATATTGTCAATTCAATGGCAAGTACTATCAGCAAGAAAAAGGGCACTCCCATAGGCTCGCCAAAATCAGGGCTACCTGCCGACTTAGTCTGACAGCGACTAGAAGAGTACGTTTCCTAGCTACGTAGAATCGTCATCTTAAAGACTTGCAGTGACCCAGGCCGACGTCTCGAGACTCGCATCCAGGAACATAAGTTAGCCGGTCGCCAACGGAACCCTTTATCACGCGTAGTTGCACACAGTCTTGAGTGTGATCAGCGCTACAATTGGGGTGTCACCTAGGTGACGCAATGGCTAATCCGAGACAGTGAACAGAACTCCTCGAAGTTAAGCACTCGAACCCGGCCAGCACTAAGAGACACGTAGACCTTAACCTACACTTTGCCAGTTTCCCCGCATGGTCTTCTTACCTTGCCCAGACTGAAACAACAGCAGGCCGTCCGTGTTGGTTATGCACACCCCCTCCCCCCTCAAAACACGTGACCCACAATCCAAACGTTAAGACCTCCACCTAACATGCACAACCTATCGCTGCAGGTGTCACGTCACCGTAACCCTCCCAAAACCCTATCCCGGTTCATTGTTAACCCTGCCCCCAAATTCTCTACTACGAAATTCCCAGCCCTCATTCTTCATTTAGTTTGATGATGCACAATTGACACCTGTTCGACAATTTGGTTACTGAACACAGAAGGCTACAGGTCGAATTCGTAAGTCAATATCGCGCATTAATAAGCGTACAGAAATGCTATTTGCTATTTGTATAAAGCATTTTTACATTGAAATTTAAATATAAACAAAACAAAATGCGGCTTAAATAGTCATACCTCACCCGTTAACTTTCTCCAAACGCCCAATATGTCGAGAATTCATAGTCTGCCTTATATATTTTACGGTTTTGTCACATGAATTAGAAATTTGCTTAACGTAGCATGTGATTGGCCAGTTAAATATGCTACTCAACGAGAGCAGAGAAAGGCTTCTGACGGTAATTAAACTGCAAATGAATAAAGGGAAGTGGATACATACTCACAGACGTCTCCTGGCTTGTGGCTAATAGGATGCTTATTTTGCCAGTTTTTATATCGCATTAGCAATGTGAGAGGGCCTGGTACATATCTACTTACCTGGGCTTCAATTGTCCACTAACGTTTGGGTGTAAAATAAACAATACTTGGCGGTTGTCTCTATATAAAATGTTATTTCGTGTTGAGCAAGGCTTCGTGTGCTTCATGCATTCTGTAAAACTATATAAACCCTGTTTGCGGTGAGTTACTGGTGTTACTATTGGAAAGGAAAACCCGGAAGTGCAAATTGGACAAACATTCTGGCACCACAATAAAAAGACTGACTTGCACTCGCATATACACCTTATTCTATCCACGTCACAAGGCGCCAGAATAAACGAAAGCCTTATAACATAACTTTTGTGGTTGTGGTTACATTTCGACGAACTGTAGCGAACCTAAACGCAGAGCGAGAAGTTTGTTTTGTGGCTACCTTGACTTGACGATGGCTAATACTCACGTCTATCTTCAGCTACCATCCTGCAGTAAATTCAGAAATAAACAGGGTTAAGTTAACCTTTCCTTGTTGCTGAGCTTGCGTATATTCCTATACAGTCTCCAACACACTCTGAGTAGACTATATATAACATTACAATGTTCCTTCTCTTCTTGATGCGCAAACGTTAAGTCAGAAAGATTTTAAAACTTGACAGCAATCTGGTCGCGCAAATACACTGACGTGTGATGGCGTGTATTCCACTAAAGGATAACCTGGTGGATGCCTCTTATGAGTGTACGGTGAGTACAAATTTTAGTGAATAAGCAAGTTCCAGGAAGCAGTTTAGAAGAAGAACCTGCAATCACTGGAACAAGAGTTTTATGTGCCTGATTTTTCGGATTCCGTCGGAAATCCTTTATCATATGTGATGATAACATAGTCATGGTCATGGGTTTCGCCCCATTTAAAAACATGCCAACATTAAGAGGCGCGCTGGCAGGCGAAGTTACGACATCGATCGTGGCAGCTACCTGTGTTTTGACAGCCGGCCAATGTGGAGATTAGAAGTCAATAGGAAGGCATTTATTTGAAAGTGATGACTGCGCAAGTGGCCGTCTCTCCACAAACCTATTTTGAAAATAAAGGGGATCTCATCGAAACGGATGCTCCTGCTATCAGTGGTTTCATGTGGTGGTTTTCTTGCGCGAGGCCCTGGTACATGTCTGCTTGCCTTGGCTTTAATTTTCCACTAAACTTTTGGTGTAACATAAACAGTTCTTGGCGGGCGTCTCTACCGAAAGCGATATTTGGTGCTGAATAATTATTTAGTCTACAAAGCACGCTACATGCCCTGTGAGTAACTGATTTTACCATTGGACAAAACAATGCCCGAATGTGCAACTTGCACGCTAGTACATGTCATATCACCGTTTAGTTAAAAATTTTTGACGGAAGCTATTTATCAGAAATTTTCTTAACATAGCCTCTGATAGGTCAGGCAACCATACTATTCAACGAGATAGAAGAAAGGTTTCTGGCGAAAATAACAGCTGCAAATGAATAAAAGGAAGCGGCAGATACTTACAGACGTCCCTTGACTTGCGGCTAGCAACCTACAGTGTTTGCCAGTTTTTATATCGCATAGACATTCGCGAGACCCTGGTTAATCTGTTTAAGTTAAACAGTGCTTGGGGGTGTCTCTCCATCTAAGCCGATATTCGGTGTGGAACAATGCGTCAGTCCACAAAGCGTGCTACATGCATTCTGAAAAACCCTATAAACCCTAGTTGCGGTTCGTTACGATGTTACCATTGGACCAACCAATGCCCCACAGTCAAAAATGGTCAAATGCACAATTGCGCACCTGCTGTTACATTCATGCGGCCAAACAAAAAAGGTTGACTTGCGCTTGCATAAACGCTTTATTCTATCCGCACCATAACGCACCGGAATAAACAAAAGCCTTTTAACCCAAATTGAAATGTGTGGTTGGTTTTAAATTTTGACACACTGCAGCGCAGTTAAACGCAGAACAAGAAGTTTGTCTGACGATGGTTTTTACACACCTCTAGCTAAAGCAACCGTCTTGCAGAAAATTCAGACAATTAAGGGCTTTTGTTAACCTATCATTGTTGTTGAGTGTGCCTGTCTTCCTCTAAAGTCACCAGCACACTCTGAGTAGACTATATATAACATCACAATGCTCCTTCTCTTCTTGATGCGCAAAGTTAAAGTCAGAACGATATAAATACCAGCCAGCAATGTGGTCGCGTGAATAAATTTTCATCTGATTGTGTGTATTCTACTAAAGGATTACCCGGCGGATGCGTCTGATAAGGGTACGGTGAGTGCCAATAGTATAAAATAAGTGAGTTCCAGCAAGCAGTTCAGAAGAAGAAGATGCGATCACTGGAACAGGAGTTTTATTTGCCGGACTTTTCTGATTCCGTCGGAAATAAGAAATCATAGGTGATGGTAACGTAGTCATGGTCATGGGTTTCGCCCCATTTAAATACATGCCAACATTAAGAGGCACGCTGGCAGGCGAAGTTACGACATCGGTCGTGGCAGCTTCCTGTGTTTTGACGGCCGGCCAATGTGGAGATTAGAAGTCAATAGGAAGGCATTTATTTGAAAGTGATGACTGCGCAAGTGGCCGTCCCTCCACAAACCTATTTTGAGCATACAATGGACGTCAATGGACGTTTTGCGTCTGTCTTGGTTTGACGATGGCTATTGCATAGCTCGTTCTTCAGCTACCGTCTTGCAGAAATTTTAGACAATAAAGGGTTAAAGTCAATCTTTAATTGTTGCTGAGTCTGCATACATTCCTATAAAGTCACCAGTGCATTTTGGGTAGACTAAATATTTGATATACGTGCTCGTTCTTTTCTTGATACGTGAAGGTCAAGTTAGAACGATATAACTACCGAACAGCAATGTGGTTGCGCAAATACACTGACGTGTGATTGTGTGTATTCCACTAAAGGACAACGCGGCTAGTGCCTTTTATAAGTGTGCGGTGAGTGCCAATTGTAGTGAATAAGCGGGTTCCAGGAGGCATTTCAGACGTTTTTTGTCTCTATTGTCCTGAATAAAGGCTATGTATCAGAACCACTCTCTTGGCTTCTTCTGCCTACTAGTTGCGTCACACCTAAGTTGACTATTACAACTGGCGATGCAGATGAGATCCAGTAGTTTAATACAGGACAGAACAACTGGCAGTGAAAGTGAACACAACAGGTTGAGCTCAGCTCAAGTAATGACGATAATGAAGGCACGACAAGCCAGGGTCATGGCTCTCGTCGCAGCAATGCACAGTTGAAGCTGGAACCTGACAGTCATTAAGTACATAACGAATTGGCTGCAGGACACGCTGGAGTTCATACTCACAATAGCACCAACTGAAGCAACAGCAGCCGTAAAAGCAGAGCAAGCAGCTGCAACAAAAACCACTGAAGCAGAAGAATCGGCAGCAGAATTAGCTGCCACAGAACCAACAGAGGCAGAGGAGGCCGTTACAGAGGCAATAGAAGCTGATGTAGCTGCAACAGCAGTCGAGGCAATGGCTAAAGAAACAGGGACAGCTGCAACAGATGCAGAAGCAGCAACCGAGCTTACAGTAGCAAGGGGAACAGCGCAAGTAGCAACTGAGGGAACATCAACAAAATCAAGAGAAGCGGAGAAAGCAACACCAAAGACAATTGTTGCAGCAGTAAGAGGAACAGCACACGAACAAGCAAAAAAGCGGCAGATGTAGCTGCAACAGAAGCAACAAATTACGTTGCAGTAGAAATAGAAGAGGCAACAACGAGGGAAGCAGCAGGAAGTTCAGCAGAAGAATCGACAACAGGAGCCGTAGAGGATGCTGCAGCAAACGCAGAGGAATCAGGAACCGAGACAACGGCAGCAGAAGCGCTAGAGGCAGCTGCGGCAGAAGTAGAAGAAGCAGCTACAAAGGCAAAAGCAGCAGTAGCAGGAACAGAAGTGGCAGCTTCCACTAAGATCACGGAAAAAAGAGGGAAAAAACTTGACTCCAGATATAGCGACTTCAAAGACGGACAAATGGCACTTGAAGTACTATGTGACGCATTTAAGGCCCCGACGGCCAGAGTCAAGAAGGCTGATTGAGGTAACATTTCAATGCACCGCAGCGCAGTTAAACGCCGGACAAAAAATATATGTTTAAGGCTACTTTCTTTGGACAGTGACTTTTACTTACCACCTACGTAAGCTACTGTGCATACGTAAAATTGGACAATATATGAATTCCTTTCGCCCATCCTGGTCGCTGAGTCTGCTTATATTCCAATAAAGTCGCTTGCATACTTTGACAACACTAAATATGCGAAAAACCTACGCGCTTTCTGGTTGGGACGTAAATGTTTAGTCAGAACGATATTTACAGCGCACAGCAATATGGTAGCTCAAATACGCTGGCATTTTAATGCGTGTAGTCCACTAAAGGGCTATGGAGCGGCTCCCTATGATAAGGGTATTTCAATTGGTATCAGGGTTGTGCCCCATTTTAAAACACCCGAACACTAAGGGGCGCACTAGCAGACCAAGGTGGCGGCCTTGACCTCGGCAGTGACCTGCGTTTTGGCAGCTCATATGGAGGAAGTAAATAAAGAAAAGGAATTCAAGGGCGTTTATGCGCTAGTGGCTGTCTCATCACAAACCTAGTACAAACTTACTGTGGACGTCGCCGAACCGGATGGCCTCCCTACCAGTGTTCGCCAGAGGTGGGTCTTTTGCGCAACTATCGTTCGGATTTCTCGTACGAGCTACGTTGGCGCCTTTGACCACAAACAGTGCGTGCCTCCACTAGTGGGGATGAAGCGAGGAGCGGACAAGCTACAACGCTTATTTCTGCTTACTGACGTAGATTACCTTTAGAAAGCAAATGTAGCTTGTTTTCTTGTCACGCATGGCAACAGTAGCTTATGGAGGCCCACTCATTCATCCCTTCTCCCTGCATGTTTCCCTAAAAAACTGTGATTATAGGCTTTATGGGTGGGGAATTAGGACACGCAGTGGAATACACTTTAGTCAATACTAAATGCGTTTATATTTTACTGCAGTTACAAGTTTTGTTGATTTTATCTGTAGAATTTTTTAATCTTTATTATCGTTTACGTTATTGCGGAAAACTCAATTTTCAAATTGCAAGTTTTTTTCGAAATTCCTGAAAAATTGAAATGGTAGTTAAAAGGTCGTCTACATTTACCTACCTGAGGTCCAACTTACCTCTCTGAAGGTAGATTAGTGTAGTCCACGGAGTCAAACAACGTGCACACCTTCAATTTACATACGGAACAACTTACTCCCAGTGGCCGCGGGAAGAAACTTTGACTAAATTTTCTTCACTTAACGCTTCATTCTAAAAATCTCCTTCTCTACCTCTCTTATTTGCCTAAACGCCTAAAACTCTATAACCACCGTTTTTGCAGGACAGAACGCTGGGATTAGGGGTATATGAGTGGGCCTGCAAAAGTTCCTTTTGCCTCACGCGTGTCCAAGTAACAGCCAATATTTAGTACATAGTTAAACGTCTTTTTAAAATTGATAATTCATATTAAGCTGGCGATAGGATATTACCCGGTTGAATTGCTATCAGTAATAAAACACTAATTTTATAAAAGTCTGTCACCGTAATTGTTCTTTCTGCTACATAGGACCCAATCCAAATCTTAAAAAACTACTAAATATGAGTGAGGGGGAAAAGGACAGTGGAAGATTAGTTGCTGCAAATTTCTATATGGTGTCGTCCAAACTATTAGCTTATGAAGTAAACTTGTCTCGTTCCTTTTAACTTAAAAAAACACAATTGGGAAAAAATACGCGGCCTCGGTGGTGTTAAATATTGTGAATATAGTCAAAGCCGAAATGTCACCGTCTTATTATATCTTGCGTGCCCCCTCACCCAAGGAAGAGCACGACAAGAAGAGCACAAAAGCATAAGACTTTTAGCGTATTTGGTACAGCATATTTAGGATAACAGACGCGTGCAGAGCCATGTGCATAGGGCATAGCAGCCAGTATCCTGAAGTGAGTAGAGTAACGACTGGTTTATTACTCAACGGTTGACTTCAGCTTAAATTTAAACTGCTGCTAGTTTGACAGCTGGTTCGATTTCGCCACGTGTAGGCCAATCGGTCGCCCGCCGTGAGCGCGGGTTGTTGGCTGTAAGCACGCTGCCCGCTGATAGAAGTGAAATACGTGTTCCCGGTCATAATTGAGAAGGTAGGATGATCACCGCAACCGGAGGCTCATCATACTGACGTTTCAGAATCGCACAGGCTTCTATTCCCAAAGGTAACATGACTTGTCGCAATATTTATGTGTGAAGTTAAATCTACGCAGGCCGATAATTATTGTTGTCATGCGGCCGTAGGCACGACTCGTCAGGGGCGGTGGTGGCGTCGGGGTCATAACGGACGTAGGCCGCGTTCGCATTGCCCGCTGGTTGGTTTCGACCCTTGTCCTGCCTTTTTTGTAATTTCCCGCAAACGTGCGAACAGTGGCTGCCATATCGCTGTTCACGTCTCGGTTTCTGCCGGTATGGCCTTCACCGTCAGCATTATTTAGTCTCAGTGTGAGGGTGCCTTCGTGTAAGTTCACAACCTGTTGCTGGTCCTGCAGGCTTGTGGTTGCCATTATTTCCCATCTGTTTGTGATTGCGTCCGGCGGCATAGTTGAACCACTTCTATCAGTCACCATGTGATGCTACCGGCAGCTTATCAAGCTTTACGCGTTAAGGAAAAGCAACCGCACCGTGGACATGAACGCCAACAAAATGCGTCAACTGACAGCAGAAACGAGCGTGCATGCTGCCTAATCATTGATTTAATGTGCGTTAGCCAGTGATTAGCATTCTGCTTTAAAAATATAGCTCCCCGCATAATCGGAACACATCCCTTACAACAGGCTTACTTGGAATGACGAAAATCCTTGAAGGAAGCGTTGAAGACATAAGAAGTTAATCCACGCACAACATGCATTTAAGACCTCAATGTTCACGAATTGATGTGACAATACTTTCAATAACACTCAAATTCAATGTGCCAAAATAGCAATGCCATTAAAAAAATTGCAATTGGAAACAGATGATAGGCGCCGGATGTGGTAGTGGATTCTATGTTAGGAGTAGGAGTAACGTCAGGTACCTCAAAATTAATATCCTGCCAACCTCTTAGTGACATCCCAGAGGCCATGTTTCGTAGGAAATAATATGTTATGTTGGTTTTGTCTGGTAGTTTGAATGTCAGTGAGTAGTCCTTTTCGTCCGCGGGGAGGTTGATTATTACAATCCTGTAGTCTTGTTGTTCCGGAGGAAGAACTGTTACAAAAGGCAATTACACAAGTAATTGTCAGAATGTATTCTACGGCAATCAATTAACACGCTTGGTCACTTAAGTGGGCGTAGGAAATCAGAAGATAACACTGGTTTAGGAGGACGTGCCTCTCTCCTAACTTTGCAAATAGATAATGGCATCGAATTCATGTAACACTCTTATGTATGTGAAAAGGTTGATTATGTTGACTTTCGTGTAGTCTATTTCGAAGGAATTTCTGTTAGGATATGAGTCAAATTTAACGGGTTTTTTGCTGACCGCTAACGAAATATATGTACTGTAAAAATGTGTCTGCTTAATTAATACGTATTTTATTATTGATTTGGACGGCCTTTAAAAAATTCAAATACATTTTATAAAAAACAAACACAAAATCAGTTTGCTAGAAGAAACGGTAGATATCGGTTTTCTTAAATATTTCTATTTATAAGTTATTTACGATTTTGAGGTGTTTAAACATTATACATTACATTCGTCAAATAATTATGCTGCTCATAATTTAAACAGCAGGTTCCATATCTGTCACAATGTATTTTTGAGAAATTTGTGACTTTTTTCTCACCTCGTAGGCAAAAAAGCACCTTTTAATAAGCAGGATATACCCAACGCGCAGTTTATAAACCTTGAATTCACGTTTAAAAGTCACCAAGATTTAAAATTATTTGGCACTTGAGAAACTTAATAAAACCGTCAAAGGGTAGTTTTTTAAGTAAACAGTTTAAAAAAGGCGTCAACTGCTATTATCCGAGCACCATAAATACTATTTTTCATATAGGGTTTCCATAAAATATAGTTGAACTTATAAAATCAGTGATTGAAATACCTACTATTTAAGAAGCCAGTTGTAATATAACAAACGTTTTTTCTGCGGTCAGAACGAAGCCCGTTAGCAGGCCGACATCCTTTCTTTATTATAATATTTTTAGAATAGACTAGGTGATAGACAGTAGCCATCTGGTGAAAAAGTATTAGTCCTTCGCATATGTCAGCATGTAACACGAATTATTGACCGTACTATTTATATTTTTGCGACAAAAACTGGAGTTCGCTATCCAAGTTTAGAAATCCTGGAGGGCGAAAACCATCAAATTTCTCCAGAATATTCGAAGACCTTCACCACAACTTGCGTCTGGACAGGCCTTATTACCCTAGGTAACATTTTTAACTAGCCCTGACCGATCTCT
>JAYGXS010000006.1:6396715-6412900 GCA_036362985.1 Ligula intestinalis
GGATAGATGCGCTGAAAGAAGACAAGGACCAGATAAAGGCATGGCAGACGTTGTTTGATTTGCGCTGCCATAACAAATGCCAAACGGCGACGGAGAGGATGTGGTGGCACGCCTATGTGTGGGCTCATGTCGCACCAGCCAAACATGCCCTCTCCCACCTTCAGCTTTCTTGATTATGTCTCGACACAGGGCACATATATGTGAAGGAAGAGCGAATACGGTAGAGGCTGCACAGGTTTACTATCACGTAAAACAAATCCTCGCGCAAGTCACCATCACTATACCACCAGCATATGGAGCACACCATCGATTGCGTCAAAAGGCGGTCGAACTTCTGGCATGTTTATATATTTGAAGTATAACTGGCAGTGTGCTTAGTGACCCTAGCAAGTTGAATTTACTATTGTATATTTAAGGTCAGTATACAGTTGGAGACATTAAACATATGTCCGAGTCCGTCAGACAATCACTCGCTCAGTCGGCCAGTCAGTCAGTGTATTTGAGGAGAAATAGGCTTACGCCGTTGAACTCCCTATTTGTCCCACCAAAAACCTGAAGAATTAGAAACAGTGTAAAGAAATTATAAACAGATGAATGTAAACAGAAACACATAATGCATTATGTTTTAAGATAAATTAGTTACCCAGTTCACGTTTCGCTGCAGCATATGAATATCAAGGCTGCGTTTGAATGTCCCCACGGACTGGGGCATAACAATCGGTTCCGGTAGGTAATGCCAAGGTTCCAAAACCCAGTTAGAGAAAATATACTTTGTGACATTCAGTCGCCCCGGAGATAACTTTTTAGTGCAAATTAGGAAATGTGTTGGCGCAGGAAGGCGAAGTTTAAACCACACACGATATGGAACGTATGTATAAAGTCTCTGCGTAACTGCCTATAACTCAGGCGATGTCGATTAAGGTTCAATGGTCTCGGATATTATATAGGAGTAAGGCTTGGCCCCTTAATAATTTCGTGGCCAGCCATTGCACCACGAAGAGTAGCTTGTAATTCTATTGCACATACGGCTTCCAGGCTTGGATCGCGTATGCAAGATGTGTCCTTATAAAAATACCGAAGATTTTTGAATGAAAAACGATCTTGATCGAAAACGGCAAATGCCCACTTTATGGCGAATGACATTGAAGTTGTAACTTTAGCCACCTTATGACATTGTGTAGAAGGCTTTAGACGGTCTGTTATCCAAATGCAGAAAATTGTTTATGCCTGCTTCTCGGAGTGGGATTCCATTGAGATATCAGGGTCGCGTATCAAGAAACGGATTTTGACTTTTCAGACGCAGCAGAGTACATCTGTTAGGATGGTTGAAAGAGCCATCTGCGTGAATACTCATTAAATCGCGAAAGGTTTTATGGGAAGTCAGCCTCATCGACGGCATTCTTGATAAACTTGCATAGATTCGTATCACATCCAAACGTGGCACACTTACAGTCCTACTCCTGTACACAATCATTAACGGACAAGCAAAAGATGATCGTTCCGAGCACTGAACCTTGTAGTGGCTTTATCGCTACAAATATATAAAACGTCTTAGCAAATACGCGA
Source organism: Ligula intestinalis (assembly GCA_036362985.1). Lineage (NCBI taxonomy): Eukaryota > Metazoa > Platyhelminthes > Cestoda > Diphyllobothriidea > Diphyllobothriidae > Ligula > Ligula intestinalis. The sequence continues at coordinate 6,398,282 of JAYGXS010000006.1, forward strand.
TGAAAACTTTCAAGGGTACACTAAATGCTAATAAGGGATTTACCAGTCTATTCTAGTGGAAAGTCGCAAAATCCAGTAAAGAGATTGACGATGAAGATTAGAAATGATACAACTCACTTAGATCCTTCGCGATCCTAGTCGGCAGTAGTCAAGTAGTCGACTTGCCAAAGGATAACTCTGCGAGGACTGGATCCAAGTTCGTTGGGCTGTGAGTTGCAAAATGTGGAGGAAACTCGTTTGCAACTTGTCGCTGGATTCTCCTGGAGCCCGAGAGTGATCACCAGAGAGGTGTCGTTGAAGGGCAAAATAAACAGCGGCAGGTGAGGAGGGAATTGAGCTGTGGAGAATGATTAGCAAGATAGTTGCTAGCACGCGTCAAAACCGAAAGTGTGAATCAAAGTGTTGTATTTAGTTTTCACAAACTTGGTTATTGATAAATTTAAACAACACGTAAGTAGGGCCAAGAGCCCACAACCTTGAAGGACGCCACTCTTTATGACTGTGTGCCTCAATCGTTCTCATCTTACACACAACTTGGGAACGATCAGCGAGAAAATTCCCAATCCATGTAAGACGCTTGTCTGCGATACCCGTCACTCTGAAATTGGGCAGAAGACTTTGGCGAGGAACACTGTCGAAGACCTTTAACGATTCAAGGCAAGCCGCAAGTACGGTGTCTTTTTCATCAAAAGCCCTTGCCTAGCTTTGCATCGTATAAACTAAGTTCTTAACACACGACTTTCGTCTACGAAATTCATATTGTGCTTTGGACTGGGGATTTAGGTTTCACAGTTAGCCATCAGTTCCTTTTCGATGATCATCTTCATAACCCTGCAGCATATGGAGGTCAAATCGAGGAATCAGTAGTTGTTCGCAAGGGCACGACTACCACTTTTGTGAAACGGTCTGTTTTCCAATCTGTGGAAAGGCTTTAAGCATTGAAAGATAACTAATTGATAATACGAAACGCTTTGGCCAGCTGTCTAGCAAGTTTAAAGAGCAGCTTTGCTGAAATACCATCTAGACCGGAATATTTAAATTACTTCAAGCTTTCTTGCTCTTCAAAGTTTGCCTATTATCGAAGCAGAATATTCCGAATACTTTGTGCTCCTCTAGTCTCGTCAAAACAAAATACAATTTTAATGTAGCTATTACTGTTACGCGCAAAAAAAGAGTAGAGCCAAGCAGATTTTACAAGGCTGGCCGTAACAAGTCATGTTGTGAGAATCAGCCTTTGTTCAATAATAATGAACAAATAATAATGATGCGGATATCAAGCCTTCTTTTAAAATCAGAAATGCTGTACAAAATCTTCTGCAAGTGTAAACTAAACAATTTGGGGCAAAACGAATTTGCCAGGAAATCCAAGACAAGCACAGCGTGCGATTAACATATTGGACATTCGAACGAAGCAATATTTTTCTGTAGTCCATCAAGACTCCGACGGCATCTCCGACCCCACACGTGTGGGAAGTGGACCTATGCAGGATAGCGTGCTTGGTTCGCTCTTATTTTGCCTTTTCATCAGTCATGTTCCAGACTCATCTCAAAATGTTAAGACATTCATGTTTTCTAATGATATGAATCTTACTTAGGACTACAAAGCAGAAGATCGCAAAGAGGGCTGCGTATGAAGCATTGCCCTTTTTTGCACAAAATCACAAACATAGACGGTTAAGACATAAATACGCACGGAGGTATAAGCTTGGGAAATCATATTTCAAACGTCTTCATTTTTCAGGGCACTCCGCCTTGGAAGTCATAAAAGCACGCACAAGTGCCGAGTTTATCGGTCAAAATTAAAAAAAGAACGATCGATATTAGGACCATTCCTTGTAAAATTCGCGTAAGGTCCGTTCTAACATACTAACGTTCTAACGTACACTAGTGAACGAAAGTAAATAGTATCGATCCATTATTTTTTATCGGAGTGTTTTTTCTTCGAAATATCGTAATTCGACTCACTAGCAATGTTGTGGGCTTACCAGTCTTGACTCTTTGGGGTTTCGCTGATTGCAGAAGAGACCTCCTTTTATTGTTTAACTTTTTTCTAAGTACAGAATTTGCCGGTTATTAAGCCCACGGTTAATGGGTCCAGCCGCGTATTAAGCCCAAATCAGCTTGGGATGGAATTAAACATAGCAAAATCCGCCGGCTAAGAAGCTCAGTCGCCGGCTACAAAGCCCAGTTTGCCAACAGGATAGAGTGAGATTCTCATCTCTTTGCGTGCGCAACGCGGTCTACAGGCATCAGAACTCACAAAATTTGACGATCTCTGGTGCCTGGAGAAGGACATCAAAGAGCTATTGTGAGCGAAGTTTCCTCCGAAACAACTGACAGTAGACCGCTTTTTTTAAACGTGTCACAGATCATTTTTTGCTTTTGCCATTGCAAAAAATACAGAAAAACAGCATTCTTTTCTTGTACATAACCAAGCTCTACACATAATACAATACATTTGTAATGTGAAATGCCTATCATGCGTTTGCTAATCAAGAACTAGGACTCTTCGGTTATTGCGCCAACCGCTTATTAAGCCCAATTCAGTCTGGGCCCGAGGTGGGCTTAATAGCCGGCGTCTACCGTACTATGAAACAGCTTGAATAATATCTGTGCAAAAGTTTGCCGATTATGGTTTCCATGCCTGTGCGAAATACACATAAATAAACGCACTTTTAAAAATTGTAACGGGTACCGACTCAGTGGCCTCTGACTTCCAAGCTGTTGGATTTTACTGCCTCTGAGCCCCGTGCCAAGTCTCCTCTTGAAGTCAATGTTGCTCACCCCGCAGCCCGTAACCGGTGAATACTTCCTCCAACAGCGAGCAAACGTTTGCCGATTCACTCTTGTCAGTTGCAAAATCTGGCCTGCATGAAAAAGAACGGACACTGACAATCCAACCTGCATTTATGTCAGTCGTTCCCCGTTCTATTCGATTGCCTACAATTTTTCTCTTGAATAAAACCAATTACTAATAAATCTCAGTAACAATGCAACTTATTATAAAATTGTTTTACTGCTAGCTCGGTCCCACTTTACCTATTTCCTTTCCCATTACCCGTCAACTGGCAATAAACATACTTATTTATGCATACATTTATCCCCAGTTAGCTGAGTATGAAAATATAGATGTAGTCCGTAGCATCAGTAGCATGCTCCATGCCAAATTACTCATGTGCAAATTGGGTAATAAGAAACATAGATGAATGTAGAAATGCCATGCAAATAGCTCAAGTGTTAATGCCAGACGTGATTTGAAGACAGCGTATGTAGCAGAATTTAATGGCACCATAAATTTTGCGAGCGCTCATCAGCCGCTGCCGCTCGCTGCATAAACAGAATAACGAATGATAAATTACAGAATTGAATATATACAGAAAAATCGATCCAAAACATCAAGGTCACTTGAGTTAGCCAAAAGGCAATCAATAAAGTAGGAATTCAAACATTGTGGGCAGCAACAAACGCAGTAAACTGTCTAAGGCAAAAAACATCTAAGGCAAAAATGTGGGAAGGGGTCGGGTAAACAAGGAGCCGGTGCTACCACGGCAGGGTTAGGTTCACCACATGCTCCAGTTGTTTACATAGGTCAGGCTTAAACCGCCTTATGTATGCTACCTCCAGGTAGCATAAGATACGAGTTGTTCGGGCCCGAACAAGAACTCGGAAGGATGTTTTAGGGTCAACAGAATGACCCGTATCCAAAAGGTGTTCAGTGATAGAAGAACGGGGAGTCCTATTCTCCTGTCTTAATAACCAACTCGGCAAGTGCTCTTTTGCTCTGGCTGTCCATTGCCATCGTGTTCGTCCTATGTACTTGCATCCTATTCCAACTGCGAAGGATGCCTTGCCATTGTACGCCACTTCTAATGTTCTTTACCAATTTAAATGCACTTGCGGATGCAAGTAGCATGAAATTCTGCTACATACGCTGTCTTCAATTTTGTACCTGGGAAACGATGTTTCAAAATGCCAGACGTACCAAACCATCAAGTCTAGTGTGATAAGTAAGCAAATAGTAACGTCAAATGAGCGGTAGTGTACTAACGAAAATAGATACGCAGGAACGTAAAATTCACGTATAGACATGTACAACGTATACAAATTTAATAATTCCGTGTGGTGGACGGCCGAAATTCGCCCCCTTCAAGGCCCACTGCCTTCGTGCGTCGTCAAAGACAGTTGTTTCTAGCTGGCTGACTTTAAAACCCCCGACCGATATCCACTCGCACACACACGTGAGCACACAGGCTTGCCCACATGTGTGCCCACACGCGAGCCCAACTAGTTGCTGTTTTTCCCAGGGGCACTTGAACATGCCAGCCCGCAGCCAACGCAGCAAGGTCGCTATAGGCAACACACCCTCAGGCAATGCAACATACTAATAGCAAACCACCTGAACTTACTCTGCAGTCATGTAAAAAGCACTGCCATCTCTCTCCCACGCAGACATTCACACACCCTTGGAAATGATTGGACGCAGTCAACACCAGCCCTGGCTTCACCAGCGGCTATTGCCGCCTGAGACAGCCATGCGAAGATTTCTGCACAATAAATCCAACATTTTTAGGACATATGAACGATAAACAGAGAATCCAGAATGACCATTTCTGCCTCATAAGGCGTCGTCAGATGGATATACTTAATTCAAGTGTAGCAGCGGAAATTGCCGCCATTCTCGAGTTTCGAACCCGCGTCTCTCCGGTCAGAGGTGAACGCTCTAACCATCGCGCCATCGTACTCAACGTCTTGAGAGTTATTGTTCGGGACTGTTTACGAACTCCAACATCCCGGCGAATTCTGCATTTCACCTGCAACCTGGGATTCCGTCTGATGATTGTTGTGCTCTAAGCTCTAGCCACAACAAACCCACCTATGAAAAATATGGATGGCCCGTGTGATTCGAATCCATAAAAGCAAGGCTTAGGTTAAATTACTGCCAACACTTTCACACACTGAGCATATTTTGGGTCAGGTTAGCAGCTCAGCGTAACTGATGAAACTCATGGTCGTTGGTGGAGCCCCATAGATTAGACTGTAAAAGCATTGGCTGTACTCAAGCCTTTCCCTTGCTGTCACAAGTTTGAATTTTACTAGCATGCCGAGGTTTTCACAATTGCATGAGGGAACTCCTTTCCAAATTTGACCAAACACCAACTAATTTATTGAAATGTTTAGTTCTGTGGTGGGTTCTACCTGGGCGGTTAAGGAAATCCTGCTTGAGTAGACAGATTTCGCTATAAGTAATGATGGTTTCCACATTTTACAGTGGGTTGGGCTGGTATCTTGCACAAAAAGGATTACAGTTATCAACATTAGGATTACTTACACGATCCTTTGGACAAAACGAGGAAGTCGGAACGTCCTGTCCAGCTGATAATGTTGCCATGGGCGTACTTCAAAGAAGGCTTAATATTTTCCCATACCTAAGAAAATACTAGCCCCTAACTAGCCCCTAACTGTACCCTCAACACCATAATAAAAACTTAATTTTTGAAGAATATGACTAGACGCGTCTGTATTTCTAACTGTCTTTGTAATACTGTACTGGTTAAGGAGCTCAATGCGTAATCCTTACTATCAAGGCTCTTGGTGAGGCATCGTTGTTTAGGTGGTAAGAATTTTGACAGTTTGTCCTTGCTTTCATGAGTTCGAATCCCATTGCGACCGCCGACGCTGTACCAACTGGGTCAAATTATTTATTTGTAAATCTGCCCTGTAAGGATTACCTATAAGCAATACCGTGGTTTACTTTAAACAGTTAACTGCTTGGTTAATTTTGGTTTTATACTAAGTTTAGTTATTAATTTATTATTTAGTACTTTAGTTTCTTTTAATTTAGTTTTAGATTACTTTAGTTTTTACTTTAGTGTATTTTTTAGTTTGGCTTAGTTTGTTTAGTTTACATTTAGGCTATTACTCAGTTTTATTAGTTAAATATTTGGTGCAGCTATTTTTGACTCAGAAATTTCAGTTTTATTAGTTTATTCATTGCTCAATTGCATTCGTTTTCCATTCCCTGACATGCTCACCGGTATAACCCGTCCTTACTACGATATATTGGCATTTTTTGTTAGTGTTGCATGGTTTTTAAGGAATCTGCCGAAAGACAAATTAGGTATCTAATCAGCAAATATGTTTTTAGGGCCCTCGCCCAACTGTGTTATGTAACTGGCAATTAAACATTTAATTTTTTCTCAACGAGCGTAAATTAATATTTAATCGTGCTGAAAGTGATCAAACAATATAAAAATTAAAGCGAACTATAGTTTTTTAAATGACCTAAATATAATCAATTCCATCAACATAAACTCTTGTTGATCAGGCAACTGATACCAATTAAGAATTCAATTTGGTAAACACATGTGTTCAGCAAACCTTCATTAGGCCAACATATTTGCAGGGGTAATGAAAACTGAACAGTTGGACGGGATTTATAAGTGTCGTCTGATTACAATTCATCGTTTGCACGTTGCACGCATGACAAGGTCGGTGTGTAGAGTTTCTCGACTTGGGAGAGGAGGGAGGGAAAGGGCATTGGGTTAGCTTGTGGATGTTGATCAGAAGCCACATCTATGCGCATTTTATTTTCTACTCGCTCCTGTGGAGCAGGATGCATCAGCCGAACAACGAGGCACCTGGAAAAGAAGGAACATAAGCACAACCCGGCCTGGTTAAGTTAAGGTGAAACAAGATCTATCTTGAGTCCAATTCTCGCACATCTTGTCGATACGAAGCATCGAGTCGATACCAATGAAGCCTTTCAGGTTGTTTGCCGGACACCAAATAACTTTCCCAAGGCCAACGCCAGCGGATGCTCGCAACAGCTGAATCAGTAGCTATACGGCTAGCAAATCCAGTGCTATGTCTTCAGAAAATGCTGACACAAGTCCTTACACTTCCGTGGCCTATACCGAAACCAGGTGGCGATAGCATCTCGCCCCTACCAACTAGCAGCAGTCTCTCAACCAACACGTTGATCTGGCCTACTTGCGATGCAATAGCCGAAAAAGTGACGATACAGCTAGCTAATCCAGTACTGTGTTGTCAAAAGACGCTTACACAAGCACTTTTACTTCTGTGGCCGACACCGACGCCAGGTGGCTGTATCTGACCTCTGATCAATGCTCACAACCTAACTCCATTTCCTCCCCTCCCCCTTCACATACACACGAACCTCTACACACCAACCTCGCCATGCGGGCGGCGTGTAAGCGATGAATTGCAATCAGACGACACTTATAAATCCTGTCCAACTGTTCATTTTTAATTACCCCTGCAAATATTTTGGCCTTATGAAGGTTTGCTGAAAACATATGTTCGCTACATTGAAAGTATTCATGGAAATTCGACCTTATGTTGGCGGAATTCAACCCAGAAAAGGAAATTCAACCTTGATAAGGCGGAATTCAACGTAAAAATGGAAAGTCGGGCTGCTGAAAATGTAACAGTGGGTTATTGTTATAAGCCAAAGGCAAATAGAACCTTTACAAACAGTCCTACCAATGAATCAGTGATCGATTACGAAGACGCTTGAATTGCCGTTGAACACATTACTGCAGAAAAAAGAACGTTAGCCTTAGTGTGCTAATAAAAGTGTCAAATTTGATAGTACCCAGCAGGTATGATCTTCGCAGCAAGTGTGGAGATGAGCAGCTTTTATGAAGGTAAAGGCAAAGGCAGCCAAAACTGCCGCACTATTTGCAAAGGAACGTAACACGGTACCTTGCGTGACTTAAAGTCCGGAAACTCGCATTTAACCTCCATTAGGTGCTTCCCACCTTAGCGGTAGGTTGGAGCAAAGGGGGGAATTTTAATCCATTTTCTCCAGAGCACGCCGAGGCAACGCCCCAGTTTCGCTGACAAAGAAGTCCCTGACGTAAGCAAGAGCAGGTGCGAAGCAACATGAGAAGCTGAAAATGACGCCGAGGCGTGCGGAGGCGTTAAAATAAACACATCAGCCAGCTGTTGCAACCACCGTGTTTGCGGATGCCGAGAAATCCGCCTGTAGTTTATTTTAGCGGAAGTAATAGCTGAAAGCCCAGCCACTTGTGGCGTCTTTTGGGCATAGACCAAAATGCGAAAGAGTCCACCAGCCATTGCAAGATATAGGCGTACTTCTCACAAGCTATTAACAGGCAGTCAGTAGTATAGAATATGGCAGCATTGACCAAACTGGCAGCCTAGGTAGTGGCTAAGAGCCCAAACACGTGTTTCGCAGATACTCTACCACTGCTGGACGGAGCTGCGAGAGCTGCAGCTCATCAGTAGGTTCCTCTGTGTGCTTTTCGATAGCTGGACCAGTTTTTAAATTTAACCTATTTAGTTTCGCAATCAAACGAATGTTTGATTTTTTCGAGCAGATGGGCATATTCAGGGTCTTTAGGCATACACCTACAATCCATTTTAATATTGTGGCCGAATACCGCCAGCCAGCACGGGATAACTGCACAATATTCAAAAACTGCTTTCCAACAGGTTGTAGTATAGTTTATGGAACTGTTTACCATACAGGCATTAGAGGTCGATGCCAAGGATTGAAGTGCCTATCACAGCCTGCGCCAACGTGTTGTGTGTCAGATGACTAATTCGCATCAGCTTTTTTTTGTTATTATACCATTTTGGAATGCTTGTCATTATTTTACTTGTTATATCTAGCATAGTATATTAGTCGTCAACCCTTCTAAATACAATAAATGAAAAGAATAACAATCATTCTATAATGGTATAATAAGAAAAATAAACTTACACAAAGTAGCCAATCAACGCACAACACAGCGATGTAAAATAGCGTAAACTATGGTAGGCAGTTCAACTCAAATGCTTAAATCCCAAACACTTGTGCTTTCGATATTCTGCTGTTGCATAGCACAGCTGCAAAGGGTGCAAAACATCAACGCTCTTTTCAGTCTGCATCTTTAAATTTCCATAGAGTCTCATCTGCCCCAAGTTGCTGATCAATTTTGAAGGAAAATAGAAATCAAAGATTTTTATCCGACAAAACCTAGGGGATGCTAATGCACACACCCCCTGTTGCAGGGGTTTGCACCAGACGGTCAGCAATGCTGTTCCATGTCCTCATTCAAAGCCCGCTGTCCTAACGTCATGCTGTTTGCGAATCGCTGGCATGAAGACTCTCGACCGATATCCACGCGCACACACACACACGCACCCAAACGGTCGTGGCTGCCAAAGAGCCACGTGAACATACCATCTCCTCAACCGACACAGCCTGAGCTACTGTACCAGACACCCTCCCGGCAATGCAACACACCAATTGCACCTCACTTGAACAAGCTTCAATAGCACATCAAAGCAGATACCATGCACACACTCTCGCCGGCCCAACTGGACGTAGTCAACACCAGCCATGACTTCGCCAATATTCACTGTCGTCTTAGACAGCAACTTTGAGCGCTCCGAACAAAAATGTTGCCCAAAGGTGCCTTCTCTCTTTAACCTACACCTTGAGATTGTAATGCTCCGAGTACAACCACTCCTTAGACGCTGCTAGTTCAATACAGCTAAGAATGAAGATAAAGGCGAGGTTCTTCGGAAAAATCAAGATATACTTGCGTATTTTAGGGCTGGTGACACCTGCTCATCATCAGGCGAAATAAAAGGAAGTGAATGAATAAGATAACACTCGACAGTTTAAAAGAACAGAACAGTTAGATCAGTAAGGTGTAAGGTGATTCATGATTTGTGAGCCCGCGTGTTTGTGGGCGGCGTGCGCTTGCAAGGGGAGGGCTGATGGTGGGTCGGTAGATGTTGAGGTGACTAGATTAGCGGTCGTCGATGTGTGATAAGGACGGGAGACAGTAATTCTTGATCATAAGCCACCGTATTGGTCGTTCACATCGACAAGCCAACCACACGCCGCCAACAAACACGTGGGATCACAAACCATGACTCACGTTACTAGTCATCACTGGTCTTGCTGTTCAGTTCTCTTAAACTGTCTAGTGTAATCCTTTTCCCTCACTTCCTTTTCTTTCGCCTGATGAAGAGCAGGTGTCACCAGCTCGAAAATTCACAAGTACATCGTGATTTTTCCAAAAGCCCTCTTCTTTTCTTCATTAGATCGCTCAAAATACATACCCCCTTCTGATCCACAATAACGAAAAATGGGTTTTTACTCAGTGTCTGTGCTGTCAGCAGGGTGTATCATGTTACCCCTATAATCGATAATAAGATGGAATTCAAAGTTGGCGCTCCAGTTTCTTGCTATTGAAGAAGAAACAATAGATAGAAGTTCCACAGAAGCATATTTAATTCTATTAAAATACCCGATATAATAGCTGTGCAGACTCCGTGAGTCGTATCTCAGACGCCTATAGCCATGCAATTCAATGAAATAGTTGTACATTGGGTTTAGATAGGTTATTTCCCTCTTGGCAAGACGAAGTAAGTGAAACGCTCTCTCCAATTCCGTTGCCCTGCGCTGCCTTCCATAAAAGCACTAGAACCGTTGTTAGGAGCCAGCCTAAGTGATTTGCTTGCAGCTTGGTCTGACGAGCCGCTCTTGTGGCGGACAGTCAACAATGCTCCGACTTCTTTGTTCACTGTGAACGGTCTCAAGATCATGTATATTCACAGATACCTGCTCCCACTCAATGATCTAAAACTGCTCGACCAACACTCACTCACACACACGTGCGCACACAGGTGGGTACAGGCGCGCGCTCGACTACTCACAATTTTTTCAAGGACCATTTGAACGCGTCACCCTGCGGCCACGTAACACGGGACCTCAATACTAAACGCCCCTTGGACGATTTAATACGCCAATCATACAACACTTAAGCTCGCTTCACAATCACTTATAAGAAACTGTCACATCCCACAAAAGAGACTCACAAACACGCTTTGACAAAACTGGATGCAGTCAACATCAGCCACTGCCATCTGAGACAGCAAATTCGGGTTTTGTGCACTTCCTTTTTAAAGTTGCGAAAATTCCCATTAGATAATTCAGAACACAATTTTGGCGAGCGAACACTTTCAGTAACTTCTCATCAGGCCAAACAGTTAAAAAGGAGGTTTAAATTTAAAAATCGATAGTTTGTCTTTCTTTACATGCAGGGTCCAATCAGAGCGTGGAAATGTGCAGCCTTTTAAGTAATCGTTGGCCATGCCAAGTTGGGGGTTTGCACGAGATTCTTTTGTGCACACAAAACCGGCTTCCTCAATCGGATTGCGGTTGCTTCTGCTGTTGCCAGCAGACGTTGACCCAGGGACATTAGGTAGTTTGGTGGAACCTTGTAAATTACCTTAAAGGCTTCGCTTGGGTCCACACGATGTCCGGTATCAACCATGTGTGCTTTTGGTCTCACCTTTGGCCAGCCATGCCGGGAGGTGTTACCGTATTCTTAAAGATAAGCGCCTACTCGTGCGACCGATATAACCAGCTCCACAGGAGCAAGTAAATGAGTAGATACACATAGAAGTGGTCTGAGTTGGCAGCTTATCCTTACCCTCACCATGCAGTACCGGGTTGGTTGAAAATAACACCTGAATTTTCGCTGCTGGGAAGGTTTGTGCTATGGCTTGCTTGAGGCGTCTGCTTAAGAGTTCGCTTGCTGCATCCCCTTGAAAAGGGACTTTTAGGAATAGCGTTTCTTTTTCGCCGTGGGTTTGGTGGGCTTTGTTTCTTTCTCCATCATATTCTTTATGATGAATCGGTCCGGATATCCGTTCTCTCGAAGCACGTCCTGGAGTTTCTGGAGCACCATTTCAATAGTGTCAGCTGAGCAGATTTTTCTGGCTCTTTGCATTAAGCAGCGGACTAAGCTACGCTTCTGTTGGATAGGTACAAAACTGTTAAAGTTTGTTTACTGTCCAGACCAGGTTTTCTTTCGTAAACGCTCCTTTGGATGCTACCGTCAGGTCTTCGACTTAGGAGGACATCCAAGAAAGGAAGCGAACCTGCCGTCTCCACCTCCAAGGTGAATTTAATGGAGGGGTGTGCTTGATTAACAGTATGTAGAAGTGCATTTACATCAGTATCTGCTGGGACGATGGCGAAGATATCATTGACATATCGGCCATAGTGTTTTAACTCATGGATCTGCTTGTTGAGTTGAAATTTTTCCTTTTTACGTCCAGGCTCTCCCTGCTCATCTGCGGTGATGAAACAAAGCGTCTGGGAAGGCAGAAATCTTGGCTTTTGGCAAAACTTAAACATCCATTACCTCAATTCTAATCCATATTCTCTTACTATGACGTACTACCGTGAGAGGGGGTGGGAAGGGTGTCATATAACTGATTAATTCGGGGATTCGATGACTTCAAACGTGGATATTTGGAGATAATGCATCACATCCAGTCTGGAATGTTGGATGGACAACGAACGAGAATAACTGAACACGTCATTGAAACACGACTCTACGCCGTTACCAAAGTATAATTCCGCAAGCATGAAACAGGCTTCGAGTGAACAATTCGAGGATCCTGGGGAGTAGAAGTGAAGAGGAACGGGGCATTAACAGAAAAGCTGACCTCGCTTCGGCAAAAAGTTTCTTCCTTCCATGTATTCTTCGTTTCTCAACGCGGAAAGAGATCATGTAGTAACAGACCAAAGCACGTCTCGACACCGTCTGTTCAGACATAAAATTGCTAATAAAAGGCGAGAAGAAAAATGAGCTGCATTTTCGTGATGTACTCGGCTGCCAAATAAAAAAGTGGTGGTTTACAAGAAGACGAAAAATCCACTGTTAGTGGGGAGTTGGAACAAAAATGCGATGGCAGGTGGGCGCCATATTTACCTGTGAAGGCACAGTGCGGCAAATTGAAAAATAAGATTGGCGAGCGGAGTGGGAGGCCCATACCACAACCGACCCAGGATTTAGCGTGTAATTATACAATCGAAGTGGGCATCAGTAGCCACCGGTCGTCTTCTAATGTCAGTTTGCTTAGAGATTGCTCATAGACTAGATGTGTTCATCAGGCGCCGACAGTAAGTATCTGTAGCTGGTAAAGTCGAAGGCAAGGCAACAATATAAGGTTTGTTCTTAGCGAAGATTTGGTATCTTCTGAAATTTAGTTGACTCAATTTAAAAAAACTTACGGTCTCGATTAGATTCAAACCCACACGGCAGGGAAGGCATTTGCGCAGCCAATGCTCAGCCATTGAGCTACCGGGCTCACCATAAGCCGTGAATTTAATCACACTGGGGTTGATTTACCTGCCAATCTCACCGATCATATGGAATCCATCATTACAGATACAGCAAGCTGACTGCCCAGGCAGAATTTTTAAAGCAATCATATAGAATCCACGAGAATGACTACTTGACTAACTTGATTAGTAATGGAGTTTAACAAACATGACTAATTCAGTTAAACCAGCTAGTGGCATTTTTCGGAGCCTCCTCTCTTCCTTCCCCCCTCTGCCTAATTACCGCTTAATTAGCCGCTTGTTACTGCCCCAAACCTTTCCCCTATCCCCTGGACTAATTTGCTTGTAACTTTGAACATAATTTCCCTTTTAAACTTTACCACCCTCTCCCATATAAATGTGATGACCTGATGAGAATTTTTTAAAAGTATACATGTGCTCACCAATTGCTCTTCGAATTGTGTATATGTTTACGAAATTCTGCCTGGGCAGTCAGCGTGCCGCATCTGTTATGGTGGATTCCATACGATTAGAAGCTTGTGATTAAATTCGCAACTTACGATGAAGCTCGTATCACAACGGTGGAGCGTTGGCTACGCAAAAGCTGACCATACTGTGTAGGTTTGAGGCCGCGAGTTTTTCGCACGTTAGATAAACTGCATAATTCAAATCTGTTAAACCCTTTTAGTAATCTTTTGAAATGCTAACTGCAGTAAGAGTCATATTTGCTAATTGAGGCACAGTGCTGTTAACTAAAAGCGAACGATAACAAACGAAGACGAGATAAAGAAGGGGGTGGTGGTTTATACTGCTAAATATACGGAATTTGGCGTGAAATTATGTAATTCTGTTGACTCACAAGATTTTCATCTGTTGCTAGAATTTCGGTTTCATAAAATTTCAATGTGTGGCCATGTATCATTTAATGGGCCGCAACTTGAAAATTGCTATCCATCCTGCCCTTTAGGCATTGATAAGGCAGAACAAGTGAGCCCAGAACTAGAATTGATGTTAGTTAAAATATTAGGTGATATTGGCACCACAGAAATAGACAAGATAGGTAAGTTCTATCGCCACACAAGCGATCTCTAAGTTCGAGAGATACTCGTGAATATTCGAGTGTCCGCCAATGGCTTTTGTCACAAAGATACGCTTTATTTTATAAATATCATCCCAAAATTGTTAGAAAAACGTCTTCCATTCAAAAGGAAAAAAAGAGGCGCAAAAGCGCACAACCCCAAGAAATCACCAATGACTGCCATTTTCCATATCGTGCGTAAATATCCTTGGAATTGTCGTCAAACATAGGCCAAATTGGACGGCTTTTAAAACGACACTAGCCTCGTGACCTAGTTCACTCATTACCACATTGCAGTTTAAGTAAACAAAGAGGTATGCAAATCGGTTTAAAATGGGTGAAGTAGGTCAACCGAAGCATATATCAGCATATTTTGATGCGAATGTAGGGAGAAAACAAATTGAAAAGACGCAGAAGACTC
>JAYGXS010000006.1:6413000-6436695 GCA_036362985.1 Ligula intestinalis
GCCTTATTACCCTAGGTAACATTTTTAACTAGCCCTGACCGATCTCTCTAAGTTACAGCCAGCGATGTGGAGATCTAATACAAAAATTTCGTATAACGCCGGCTCAGGACTGATATCGTCTACCTGACAACTTCTTCGACTAAGCTACAACTACGAGCTTAAGAGGGCATTCATTCAAACAACGCGCATCAGGGGCCATACTAGACACAAGAAACTTCTCGTTCTGTAATAAATTGCTTGAAGCTGATATGTCCGCTTCCGTTGAAGTCTTCAAGACGAAGCTATACTCATATAGTAATGCTTAATGCAACACCAGTTGAACGTTGTAGTATTATTGCGGACTAAGGGAACATTGTATTTTTCGTTTGCGTAATATTCAATTATGAAATCATTCTCTGCACCCAATTAATCCCTTTGCATGCAGCTTTCCCATTTAAATCAATAACAAATACTTGTGATCGTGGTGCTTCTCCTGTTTTCGTCGCGTTGAGGACGGCCAAGGAAATCGGCAAGGATGGATCGTGGTCGTGGCTCCGGGACTTCGATTATCTCGAAACCTTTATGACACCTCCTCCATTTCCCCAACACTAGATGGCCGCTATTCGTGATAGGCTCCCCTCCTTTGCCTTAACATTCTCATAATCTTGACGCTCTTGTATTGCGTTCATTTTCCCCGATGAGCGATATTATTTTTTATTTTAAACTCTGAAAATCGCATTCATCTTTTCCGTGGTTTCTGCAAATTACGCGAGGAGGTTTGTGACACTGTCTGCTCTTTTTGGACTCTAATCGCTCGTGTAATGGGGGTCGCCCATTAGCTGATATACTATAATTATGTGGTTTTGCTACTCACAATGCGTGAGTTGTAATGAATGTTCACTATTTCTAATATACTGGCGGCTGCTTACTTTTTTGCCTGCAACCATATGGACAATCGATCAAGTTGAAGCGCACTGAACTGTTCTAATACATGATAAATTAACATGTTGTAATGCAGACACTCATCGCTTTAAAAGTGATGTTGTGGGACGGAATAGGCAAATACTTACGAAGGGGTGAATAGAGTCCGAGGACTGGTAGCGAAGATAGGTTCGTCACTGCAGTCATGCTATCGAATACCTCGATTTTCTGAGTGAAAAAATACAACCAGAGTTAGCTCTCATAATTTATTTAAAATTAAACCAATGTTGGAGATTTTATATGACAAACGTGCAAATAAGCAGAGAGAGGCGCATTGACGGTTTGCATGGCAATAACCATTTACACACAAATTTTCAGTGGGCCGTTCCAATCGTTGACTTTTTATTTGAACAAAAAAGGTTTTTCAATATTGTTATTTGTCCACAGACAGCATAGAAACATAAAGGGATCATCGGAAGACTAGTGTGCACTAAAACTGCTTGCTACCGAATCCACAGTACTTGCATTCCAGATAAAGGTTTTGAATTGAGTGTAACCGAAACAAGGTTTCACGATAAATAAATTTGCAATAAATTAATAATTTTAAAGATTTACCCCAGCCCAGCGATTGAACCGATATATTTGAGTCAGTTTCATCCCGTTCGGTATTGTGACTCTCGACGCACCATGCAATTTGCTGTGGTAGCTCGGGCCTGTTAGAGGGCATAAATAATAGCACTGTGAATGGATAGGTTAGGAGAATAAAGATATGGCAAGAATTCAAACTTATAGGTAAACCCACCCGTTTTTTTCGAGTTATGATTGATATAAGCCACTCCATAGCCCTTTGTGTTGTATTCGCCCGTAAAGACTGCCGATGCTACCGACGTATTCATGACGCCGCTAACGTACGCACCCATAGCCGCTGTAGTAAATTAAATAAAAATATTTACATATATAGTGAATGGTTTGCTCTCCTACATATAAGAATTTTCGCAGCAGATCCTGCGCTAAAAAGATCTATGACAAGGCTATCAAAACGCACACATTATAAAAACGAAACTGCAATTACCTTCGATTACTTCAAAACAGAATCTTGTTTCTTTGCATCTCATGCTAGGTCCAGCTGCCTCAACTGGCGGTGATGAAGCCATCACCTGCAATAAAATATTTAACATATAGTTTCTTTACAGTTACTCTCTTAGCGTTTGGCGAAAACTTTTGATTCTGCCTCAAGTTCAACTTTAACTTTGACTTTACTTAAATGATCATTAATTGTTTGAACTGTTTAAATATTCCCATTAAAAATGTTAATACATGGATCCGAGGGATGTAGATGATGTACTCAAACTCTTCTTAGGACAGCGTCTAGTGGCTAAGGCAGAAGCAGTCACCATTAGTCTAGGCCGGCCGGTTTCTTTCTCCGAAAATAAACTGCGTAACGGCACCGCTGTAAACATGGCCATAATTAGCTAACTCAGCGGCTGAAGTGTATCACCTTTTCTCGGCTACCAGTCCTTCCTAACGTTGATCCTTTTTTGTCATCGATTGACCCCCAATTCCAATTTTTCCACACGACCGCACATTTTTTACGAACCAGCATATGTTCTTCAGTTACTTATGCTGTAAAGGAACATGTCTCCCGAAACTTGATCAAAAAAGAGCGTACGTTCAGACGAAGAAGAAGAAGATTCAATCACTGAAACGTACATTCACCTATATACCTCCTGAAACTATCAGTAAGTCATGATATTCATTCGTTTGAATATATATATGTATGTATATATGCATATCGAAATTCCAGACTGTTTGTGTTATATTAAATTCAACTTTTGCTTATCAATTAAGCCACTTAATTATGTGTGCATTCTTTTATAAACCGTTATAACAGAGATATTATGGAAAGCAGTGATAGTTTCGCTAAAACAATCTGAGCACTTTGAAAAATTGTAGAACAAAAATGCATGACGCAAATGAAAGCGAACAAAGTGTGCAAGCATGTTATAAAGTATGAATTATTCATTTAATTATTCCTTACTCAGAGCAAAAGTTTTTTGTGAACTCTCAGATAGTGTTTCTGATCTTTTAAGTTTGTTGTTGATCACTGGCATGTTTCATCCAAAGATACAGAACATCAAAGGCTCGTAAATGCCTCGTTTGTCGCGGTTGGTGACCTGAGCGACACTTTTGTGTGACTATTTAGTGCTCTCTAACTGAAAGCCAATTTTTATCTATGCTTACAATTTATGGACTCATGGTTTTTAGATTTATTCCTGACGAAACTCCGGTCCCAATACGCGTAAAGAAAAGAACCCACCATTTCCAAATAACTGATGTGTGTGTGCTCGCTTGATGTAAGGATCCACTATATCCGAGATTTTTCTTCAGTCAGGTCATCAACGGATAACATTTATTCGCTTCCCATAGGAGGTTTCTGCTTTATTTATCCGCACAAAACATGACGGCAATTAATCAGCTAAACAGTCAGTGTATTATGAATAAATGAAGAATCGACAAAGATTTCATTAAAGCGTTACAAGACTTTAAAAAAGGTGTTTTGCAGGTTGTTTGCCTAAAGGAAAATGCAGATGTAAAAATAAGGTTAAAAGATTTGCACGGCCGGACGCCAAGCAACATACCCGTTCATATAAACAAGGTAGACTACTGAAATTAATGAACTTTTACTGTTATTTTGTTTTACGGGTGCCTTAACAAAACTCGTGCTTTAAAGAGTAGCGCTGCCTACATCCGACGAACTGCCACAACCATTTTTGCGACCAATAGCTGTCCTTATGTCTCGCATTTGATAGGAAAATTTTGTTAATTATGCTGTTAGATGTCAACGCACACAACCTACGAATACTCCAAAAAGTACTGTTTGAGCAACTTACCACAATGCCCCTCGGCAGCATTGTGGGATATACCACCGATGTGTTTGTGCCTACGTCTTCATATACGTTCTGTGCCGTTGCGAGTGCTTTAAAGATAGAAACAAGCGAACGTATTACTATTATTAATTAAGCTTTGACGTGTCATCTAGACAAGCAATATACTTTTTAACTTTAAATTGCCCCACCGCATCTAATTTAAGCCCGTATTGTTTGCGTGAATCAAAAAAACTGGGTAATAAGTGCATCAAACGTCGGCCACAATCTGTTAACATAACTTCAATTGAAGTAACTTAGCTCAGTTACAGACACCACATTTTCATATACGTTCGCATCTGTCTCAAGTATATTTGTAAATAGAACGATAAGGATCGTCTGTGGGTCGGCCTCTGATAAAGAACAGAAAAGAAAGGCAACCTTTTTGATATGAAGAGAGTGTTGCATTAAATAGCCCTTACTACCTATTTTATCCACAACTAATAACTTTAGCCTAAGTCTGACCTGAAACATTAGCCAAACGCTGTTCGCATTTGAATGTCAACAGTAACTTTAATGCAGATCGCAAAGTGAAGTAAAACCTTTCACTTTCTCTTACGCCCAAACTGACCCGTAAGTTGTACCCTAGCCATCATTTCTCTGGAGCGCTTTTTAAAAGGTCGTAAAAGGAAGAATTATGCAACGTAGTTAAATTAGAGGATTTGCAACTCCAAGTAGAGACCTGACGGGATATTAAAATGGCCTTAAATGTTAGGCGTAAGTTGTAGGCAAAGTTGCTTATTCGTGCTTGCATGAAAACCGTTAAATTTTCTTGAAAAAAACTACGCACTTCATCTCTGTTTTAAATAAACATTTTAAGCAATAATAGGCTGGATTTTTGGTAAATCCCTGTCATAAATTGCTGTGGCACATAAGCTATTCTGATTTAACCTGCTTATTAGGGTACTTTTCTATTTCGCACTGATTGATCTACAAAAACGACAAGTTGGTTTATCATTGTGCTCATAAATGTTGGTCACCACTTTAAGTACCTAGAGAGTATGCAGGGAAGATTAAAAGCAGACGGATATATCTAAATTTTATTCAGATCATACGTTTCTTATATATAGCATATAGCTGTTTGAATTATCTAAACATTAAAGGAACATACTAAAACCAAAAACAAGACAGTTAATGGACATGATGCACGTAGGCACAACTTACCGAGGAAGAGCAGGGTAACTCGGACAGACGTCATGTTGACTTTAGTTCAGGAGATGCTTTTGCCTAAGTAGCAAATATACGCGTAAGTAGCACCTCAATCTAAAACATTATCTTGCATAAAAGGAAAATGAGAATACAATGGCCGAAAAGCGAGGCATTTATAAAAGTCATTTCAATGACATTCTGGCAAAGTGAAGGTGAAACTAAGTCAATCTTCAGATATGTTTTAGTATTTATCATAGATCCGAATCACGGAGTTGATCATATCGTCCACATTGTCTGTAGGACCACTTGCACTTAGTTGCCTTTAACGCAAATCTCCATACAGATCATAGAGCAGTATGGCTCCATTAAATTTAAATGACAGAGGTGAGTAAAAGGACTGAACACTCTTTTCTTTGCGCAAATGTTTGTGTAATGCTTGTTAAACTTTAAACATCCAGTCAACGAACACGTATACATTTACTTTCGATCAAAAGGCATTTCTTACATTCAGCCTTTTACGGAGGGTTTTAAATCACAAGATGACGCTGTTTTTAAATGAGCTATTTTCTGCGTGATATATTGCACACATTTGGCAAATCAATGTCCGCTGGGTTATAAAGACATGGTCTCACTGATTTTCAACATAATCTTTGAATGAATTATGTTTCAGAGAAAGCATCGGGACAAGTATTATTTTGCCTAGAAACACATATTCTTCCAATGCTACACTTCAAGAAAAGGGTAAAATTTAAACTTGACATGTGGCGGCTGTCAGAGGTCAAGAGTGAGACGAAGATTTTCAGATCTAAACCAGGACAGGCCACGAGCCCACCGCTGAATGGTTCAAGCATTATATTTTTCAGTAATTTGGTTGAGACAGTGCTGTGTGTTAGAAATGACTGGCTGATGATGGTTAATGAGCCCGATGCGAACATTGAAGTCTCGTCTGTCATTGCAGGTTTTGCTAGCTATTTTAATTCCGCGTATGAAAACTCATGCATATTGATAATGCATTGCGAAAACTGCATAGAACGCTTCCACGTTGATCTGAACCATATAACATAGGGCGAATGTATCAACGTACCCACAAGGTGCCGTATGAGCGGACATTTCAAATGTTGAACTACTTCTGTAACACAAAATGCTTGTTACTGTCGTGTATTTTATATTTCAGTAAAGCTTTAAAAAATACTTCATCTGCACAGGAATGCAGAACGGCGTTTGTTTTTTGCATTAAATATATTGAGAACAATTGAACAAATGCATGCAACTAAAATAAGTATGAATTACTCAAGACAACTCCCACAAACGGCCAGAAATATATTTTAGAGCACTGCTGCACACAAAACCCGTGTTATATATCCAGCTGATTAAAACTTCCTACTGGAAAACAGGTTTCATGCGTTCGATTTACATATTATTTGGTATGCGAAGTAAATGTCATATTATGCTACAAAAAACAAAGGTTTTATCACATTTTTGTTGATTTTAGCAGTGGCACGTGAATAGCAGAACTTGACTCACAAATTCCGCCTGACTTTTCGTCGGTAAACTGCAGTTATTGACTTATTTCATATCACATACACATTGTGCAAGGCAGAGGTTCATGTGTGTTTACATCATCGATTTAAAACTTTGGGTTTAACGTTAGCATTACTCAGCCATTGGGCTAATTGATGTGTTTGCATTGAAATTAAATTTATAGTTAACGTTCGCAACTCTCTCACCATGCCATGATAAGTAGATTATAAAACTAAGGTAAATTTGAGGCACAAAAATGAAAGACTTAGCCCTTTATATCTAAATCTCGTTTCACGCTGGTTAAGGTTACAATCCTTTGCATACGTCGGCATGTTGCATGAATTCCAGGTCGCAGTTAATGCATGTGCGTAAGACATGTTATTAAATAGGGTATTTGTTTGCAGTTTCCAAAGTTCTGTTAACTCGCCATGTAAGCCGCATGATACATTTCTTTACTGCACTGAGAAAACCACATAAAGAATTCATAAGTCTATATGGACCATATGTGTTAATGTGCATTAATAAACGCGCGGAGAAGGCGGTGTATGATCGGTTAGTTCAAAGATTTGAAAAGTTCCCGATTTAAGTATGATTTTAAGTGTAGTGAAATATATTATTGGAAACATGAATACAACTTAAATGTTTATATTTTACGCAGTTTAAAGTCTGCAGACGGTCAGAATGTCGTGCATTCAAGGTCGGCTTTGCATATTTTAGGGTCTTGCCGCACGACTGTGCATGGTATATCTCCGCATATTTAAACACATATCAGAAATTTGAATAATATAACATTGAATAGGCCAGTTAAATAGTATATTTAAGTAGAGAAATGAAAGATTTTGTCAGAAATCTGGTGATAATAACAAGTGCGAGTGTGAAGAAGGGAAATAGATAACTAATCGCACACTCCTCTTGGTGTGCCACTAGTAAGATCCTGTAGTCGTCTGCTTCTATATCGCATACCTAAGGCGTAGAAAATGTCCGTTTATCACGGCTTTAAAGATCGATCAAAACGTGTGGGTTCAACATAAGCCAAACTTTGTGGAAGCGTTGATTGCAAACATGTCATAGATTGTGCTTGTGGACTGTACTGTAATACAACGTTCGCAAATGTATAATTATACCATTTGAATCAGATTTTAAAGGCAATATAACGATGTTTTGAAAACGGGTTCCCTCGCTGGTTTGAGAGTGAAAAGTGAAATCCATTGCAGTTCTTCTCTACAACACATCTAACGCAAGAACACAAATTTTAAAAATGTACTTTATTTCTATTAATCGGCGAAATAATAGTTTTGAAGATAAAATGCACGCCCGCCTATCAAAAACAAATATCTGATGAGTGAAGGCTGTTCTAAAAACGTACTTCTCTCCCACCTTAGGACATTTACTTAAAGAACGACCATTTGCATAGGAACCCTATTTGGGCCGTTCCACAGAGACCAGAGCAGAAGACATTTTGCAAGAAATAAGCAATATTAGCCTATGCTATCTTCGCTAAACTTAAGGTGGATCACATAAACGAAATTATATATCCAAACGAAAACTAACTGTACAGTTGAGCATTGAATGGGTCACAGCAGAATCTGTCTCATAATTGACTTTGGATTACTAGAAAAACCATTCGAATATGTGCCAGGAATTTAAAAAAAGTTTGCTCTCCTCGAGTAATTGTTTTGCGTACATTTATTTCTTTTGACATTACTGTCAACAATTCGAAAGGCTGTTGGGTTGAACAATGAGAAAAGCTGACGATTCGCATTTTGGTGACTGACTAATTCACAATGACAACGCCCACAAAGGTTTCACCATCAGCCATGCTTTTACGACGTGGAAATGGTTCTTTCTATTCTTATTCAAACGGCATACTCTGCCTGTAATTTCTTCCTCTTAACAAGAAGGGCAAAAAAATTCAAGAGAAACCGTCTTCAGAACGTAAACCTGCTTACGAATACCATCTTAGACATGTTTGTCAAGATAAGTATAGGCAAGCGCAAAAAAATTGAACAGCAAAAAGCTCGGCTGGACAAACATGTTTCATGAAATGGATTGTAGTTTTGGATATTCTGTAAAACATAAAATTCAATTAATTGTGACCTACCGTTCATATTTTTTTCCGTGGGGCAATCCATTGAAAATAGCAAGACCTTACATTATCTTCTCTTACTGCACTTTTAAACTACTAAAACCAGAATTCAGTGCATCAAACCAACCAAACTAATCGAAAGATTGAAGACCTATAAGGTAAATGCGTTTAATCTTTACTTAATTACGCTCCTGCATACGTGAATACTCACTATTAAACAATTGACTACTTATGGCTCTTTTGGTTGCCCTATCCCTCCAACCGAATATCATTGTGCTCATTTCGTTCGACACTAACTGACCTGAATTACATTTTGTAAGACCATGCACGCATGCACAGAATTTGCGGTAATTTTTATTATAACGACTTTCTTCTACTTACCACTGACAACGAGTCTGCTCTTACTCCACTAGAGTAGCTGACTGACTGTGCTTAGAAGGCAAATTTTGCTTAACACATGCACTCTTGATGTGGCGCAGCGTAATGTTTGAATATCCTAGACACGTTGGACTCAATGCGGTTGGTTGAGTGGTTGGCGCCGTTTCGGCCGCCATTGCAGGGATTTTCCATGGGGAGTAGGTCCAGGTGTTAGCGTGAAGACCGTCCGCGAAACAAGGAGTAATTTTAGAGCGATGGGTGGACAAGCTGTCACGTGAACAAGAGCCAAACGGCATAGGCTGAATGTATAGAGTCCATATAGCCTGTTTCCTTGTCATATCTCTCGGAAAAAATAACGACTTTATTTTTTTCTACATTGGTTTTGACCATTCTAGTAACAAACCCCCATTTATTTGAATTAGGAAATACCTGTGATAGAACATTTATCACAAATACCCTTGTTGTTATGAACGTTGAGTCGACGCATTTTTGCACATTTTATTCTTCTAGAAAGTTTACATTAAACCTTTGCCAACATATCGAAGACAGCTCTTACCTGAATTAACTACCAGGTCAGAGTAACCTGGTTCACTGAGTGCCATAGCGGCTTCCAAAAACTGAGTCTACTCAAAACAGGCCAATCTTATGAACGACCTCGGATGCACTGCCCCTCTGAAGATATGAATAATTGCGCGAACCTATCATAAAAAAACACGCTATTTGCAGAGACTTAAATGCTTTTCGATTTTGCAGTTATTTTCAGACCGACTAGAGGTAGTTCCGTTGCCAGATGTCCTAAAACAGTGCGGAGTTTGCATTTTTTTGTCTTACTTTCCAAAACGCATAGCAAACCCGCGTTGCTATGGTAAAAATGTTTAGGCCCTTCTCTATTACCTTCCGTGGTTTCAAGTTTTTGGTATATATTGGAACACACATGAATCAGGTTACCCACCCTATTAGCACCACTGCTTACACAGAGGCCGATAGAAAGCGTTTTCCAATTAAAGTTTTTCGAGGCGTACGGCAATGTTTCTCATAAAAATAAATGCCTAAAACCAGCAAACCGCTTTGTCGAGAGTGAATCATATAGGCAGTGGACTTGTAAAAACACTATTCCAAAGATAAATAAAAAAACTTTCCATAAAAGGTTTCCCCTCAAAAAGTACTTTGATAAGATATTCAGCTGGTAAACTTCTCAGTTAATTAATTTTTTCCAAGGTAATATCAAAATGAAATTTGAGAATTTTGAGAAATTATTTAAGTTTTGTGAAGATTAGCGGTTTAATTTGACTGCAAATGAAAGAACTTTCTTTTCTCTTTATAATGGATATTGTTTCGCATGAGTGGATTAATTCGAAAATCGGTTGATAGCTTGCGAATTCTTAAAAACTGGTCATATACACTGCCATTTTTTTAAATACTTATTATTTGTCTGTCCATTCCGTTTCTAAATAACTTAAAAGGGGAACGTTAAGTACATAAAAAATCTATATTTCTGCGAGCCTTAAATTCAATAAGGCATTCATCGTCTTTAATTCGCGTCAAAATGTTCGACATTTGTTTTTGTGCAATGAAAAACTGAGCGATATTTGTGCATTCAAACAAACATTCTTCTGTCACTGCATTTTGTGCTAAGCATAATTTTTATCAGACAAATATGAAAGTTTAATGCAAATAAATGTATTTGGCTTCACTTGTTTCTGAACAATTCGCGACAAACTTCTCCCGTTCTGGAAGGGATATCTTCTATACGCATTTTACTTATTTTGGAGTTCCTTCATAGTGCAATCAACATTACCGTGCAGTGTGATTCTCTCTTTCGTAAAAGCATATGAAATTTCTTCCGTATGAGACTACTCCCAATTTTACAACAATAAGGGGTCATTTCTCTTAATAAATCTAACTAAAATGATGATTTAACTAACCAAAAGGCTTTTGCAGAATTCAATAAACTGAATGAATCAACATACTTTTACTTAATAAACGCTTAAGTACCAAGTAAACTTTCATCATGAAAGTTGCATGGTCATTGGTGACTGCTGCATACTTGCTTGTTAAATAGAATGTACTTTAGGCCAAAAGAAAACATATGTGCATGAAAAAATTCGGACTGCTGATAATGTCCTGGCGGGGCTGAATGCCGGCTGGCTTTCTGGCCTATCCGTGGGGTTGGGCAAAGTACTAATACCTTCAGCCGCTTGTGTGATATTATCAGGCCATTGCCTATGCACTAATTGATCGTGCGGCCTCATAAGGGTCACCAGAGTGGCATGCGAGTAAGTCGGTAAAGGCTTTGTCAGCGAGTCACGAGTTGTTTAAAATCATAGTTTGCGGGCTCCCGTCTATAGGTAAGTGCAACATTCAGCCAATCCACTGACTAAAACCTGTCGCGAAGTTCTTAACATACGTGCCAACATGTCGTATTACATGAACACCAGGAAGCCTGATTGTCAAGAAATCATTGCGCCCAAATCCACCACTTACGGGGAAAGTTCAAAGGATCACGGCCACACGTGTTTTATCAAGCAATCAGCCAAAAATTGGCCATTCAGCCTTTTTCATAAATGTGCAGAACTGTAGTGGGTGCATTGTAAAATTACTAAAAACCCCTTGTCTTTAAATTACCCCTCTATACTATAATCTGGGATGATCTCTCCTGGAGGTTTTTCTAAAAATCAGGCGAAACAGGTCTTAACACAGTGATAACATGCGTCTCCTCATGCACACTCTGGTATGCGCATGTTCGCTCGTATTAACAAGCTAAGCCCAATTACAGCGAAAAGAAGGATGTGCATATAGTGTCATTTCCCGATATTAGAACATCTCAATGGAACCATCTGCCCACCTGGATATATGAACCCACATAAAAGTCACTTAGTATGCTTATCATGGTCGATCGTAAATTACATATGTGCAGTTGCCCTTCTCATAGCTTTAAGTAGAAATTATCTGTTTTTATGCTTTAAATACCATCCCCGACATATATGTCAACTCGTGTTTGGTATATTACACGAAATGGCACGGAATGGCTCTCAAAATAATAAGGACATATAGCGATGGGAAATATTTCTGCATATGGCTCATTCTAGAAAGCTCTTAGCCTCCATTTTATGTTTGGTTTCATAAATATCTCCCAGTAAACTAAATTTTCGTGTGATACCTGTTCTACCATATTGCTAAAGCTGAAGAGCAAGCAAATACTTGCAGTCTTAAGACTACCTGCAATGTGTGCGTTAAATCCAACTTTTGGATTGCTTATTCTTCCCAAACATATGTTTCTAGCGGCATGCCGAGTGGCATTTTAAGAGTCATTTGAGCACTGCAATTCAGGCGAACCCTACATGATTCATGGGCATGATGTGTGTTCGGACCAAGATTGGCTAATTACTTCTGCTTTAAAATTTTTTGAATTTTTTACCTATGATCAGCAGATTCCACGATAGTTGTCGTAAGTTTAAATCCCCGTATTGCTTTTTTTTAGACGAACGTATCTGCACGTAATAGAATGTATCACAACCTGGTCCTATATAGTGTCGGATGAAAAGAATTATACGGAACTTGTTCCTTTGCTAAAAGATGTCTTATTCCTATGTCATGTGCAAACTTGAATTTGCTTAAATATTCAATTAAAGGCTACGCCTATTCTCATTAATATTTGTTATAGCAAGATATATTTTCATCAGGTTATCCTGTTTTTGCTTATGGTTTTCTATTTGTTGGATTCCTGACGGAAACGTTTAACTTACGCAATTTCTACTCAAAAAATTTGCTGTTTTAAATAAAAGTCGATTGTTAAAAATGCGATTAAGTCCATGGTTATCACTCGACTTCGAAACAAAAACATTCCAGACTTTCAAACCTACCATTCACTATTTCATTAACTGTAGATTAGAAGCGTCTGAAGCTTTGTATAAAATTCCCTTTTGTTTATATCCGCAAATCAAATCAGTTTATGTTGCCGTTAAAGCAGTTATAGACTCATTGTTTATTATTGCATGGCATTTTTACTTTTCTGCTTGTATATGGAAGACTGCAATGGGCACTGTACGTTAAGTCCACTGTAACGCATTTCCGTATGGCAGGTTATTATACCAATAAAATTACTCCTTACCTTAACCCTACTTAAACTTTAGAAAACCTTTGAGGAAACCATTAAATGACTGAGAAGTAAATCCAGACATAGCATGCAGATAGGACATCAATTTACATGAATGGCGGCGTAAGGACATTCAATGACAATCTAACTCAGTGTGCCAACATAAGAAATGGCATTAATAAAAAGCCAAATGGAAACACGCGATAGGCGCCTGATGTGGAACTGGGCGCCACGGAAGGATTGGTCGAAGAAATGTCCGGTGCTTCAAAAATAATGTCCTGACTTCCTCTAAAGTAATCGCCAAAAGTTTCTTCGCGTTGAAAAACATATGTTTTGTTGGTTTAATCCGGTAGTTGGAATTTCAGCGTGTAGTTCTTTGAATCCTTTGGGAGGTTGATAATCACAATGCTGTAGTTTCGTTGGTCCTGAGGAAGAACTATAACGTAAAATACATAGGCAAAAATAATTTGCAATCAGAACTTGTTCCATCGGCTGCATTCAGCATGTTTCATTTCTTCAAATGAGATGGGAGATTTGCGGTGAACGCCTAAGCCAGGAGCAGCTTTAACAGTTAGCACATTTTCCTCTTTATCATCTTTGTATAGGAAAATAACTTACATTTTTCTCACCAAAAAAAGAAACTGGAATATCCCTTCGGGGCGTACGTATTACTACCAGCCACTCATACCCGATTGCAAGCAGTGCACCTCTCGTGCCTTGAACCCCTGACTTTTTGCGCAGCCTCCCAACATCCCCAACATAATTGGGGATGGCTGATGAACCAGGAGCTTACACCAGCCCACCTTCGGTTGCGCTTGACTGAAGGATGATAAATAATATGCCTGAAATTAACAGTTTGTTGAGCCTTAACTTCTGGTCACTATCCGACTGCTTACGTGGTTTAACAGTGAGCCCCAAATCAGAACGAGTCGATGTGAGGGTTTCTCATGAACAAAAATGTACTGCAATTTAGTATACGTACCTAACTATGTATTGCGTAACAGTATGCCATATTTTAGTATAACATATAATTGTGGACTGCAGTGCTTCTCATACTATACGTTTCCGTGGCTTTTGTGTGTACGTAATCAGCACGGAACATTCTACTGCACTTCTGCTACGGAATTCACTAGCGATATGTGTTAACTTTTTGGTGAGACTTAATACAGTGTGTGTCCGATTAGGGCCAATGCTTATTATCCACTTATCGGAAGTTCGAAAGGGCCTTATAGGTTTGTTTTTAGCCAATTATAATCCAAAATAAACACAATACAAATAATGAATGATTGGAAGCTATCCGCGAGCGTTTATAAATTACCTTCGATTCTACACTTTTTGCAAGAAAGCAGCTTTTTGTTTTAGTTAACTCTATTTTACATGTACGTAACAAATGTCGTAGGAATTGGCTCATTTGCAGACTATAAATGGTACTATGCACAGCCGTTGTTTTATGATAGGATATTTTACACGAATGTTTTTTCCAGCACCAGATTTTGATATTGTTATAACGGAGTGTTAATTGACTCACAAAGAGGTGAATATAATTTAATTATTGGTTTCGTTTTCAAATCTGTCACCGCATACATACCATTGGCTGTTTGGATTCCTTAAATGAAAAACGTACAACGAGGCCTTTAACAAAAGCTTTATAAAGGTTGAATCCACTATTAATGATTGGATACGACATATGTGCACACTAGTTGCAATAGCAACCAAAAATGCTCCTAGCATTAGTTACACCAGGAATAGTTCTTGGTTGATCTCACCGATTCACTACTGTACATTGCAGCCTTCATAAACTTTTACTTTTACCCTCTTACAGAATCATCAAAAATATGCTTATTAAAACAACTTGCCACAGTTGAAAATAACGATACGATTAATATGGAAGAAGGTAAACACTGGAGCAATGAGGTTTCTGTTGACATAACTGATACTCAACCATTTTACCAAAAATGGGTTGGATTGCAGTGCATGCTTCTTTTTCCAACCAAAAGAATTTCTTAAATCCCAAACTACTTAGTTGGGCTTTGGTTAAACCTTAAACAGAAAACCATTACCTCCTTATAACCGTTGGTTATTCCTTTAATATGCAAACAGTCTAAACACACCCGAATGATAATATCACTAGCTGTCTGGTCAGAATTTTAAAATAAATAGGCTCTCCGATGTGTTTTTGTTCTTGTTATAAAGTGTAGCCTTGAATCCGTGTAAAAAGTAAGATTTATTTTTTTGCCAATCGGCAATGATTAAAGTTGTAATATTCATTATCACGTAATCTACACAGAAGTCATTTCAGTCAGGATAGGTTGCTTGATCTTAAAAGAGTTTCTGTCTGACCGCTTTGTCATTGATGCTGAGTGCCTTTACACATTTAAGTATATTCGATGGAAAACATAAAAGTAAAAAATACTTACTGTACTCCTTTGGCAGGAAATTACGCCTTCTTGAAATGTTATACATAAGCAAAGCTGACCTTTCGGTTATACAAAAGCTTCCAACTTTCACATTAATGTTTAAGTTTACTTACTACCTCACCTGAGTGCAAGGTTTCGAAACTCTGGCCTATTTATATTCTGATTAAGGAAAAGTGCGCCTTTGATTCCGGCTATAAAGACGGCCAAAAACAATAATAAAAATATATACTACTTAAGTAGCCACTTTTGACACTGCATGCGTTTTGTTAGCGGTCAAAAGGAAGCTCGTTAAATGTTGGTATGCGATCGTGACTTAAATGACCTTAGAATAGACTGCGTGGTTATCAGTTTAACAACCTTACTCAATGCCGATTAGCAAAGGGGTACCAAACTTTCGCATATTTCGTTGCTTAAGCTTTGTGTACTTCTGCCGCATGTATTTTCGGGGAATGTAGGTTTCGCTACAAAGCACAAATAACAGCAATGTGAATTGCTAGATTTTGACCGCTTAGTATATGTTAAGAGCCCCTGAAGTACAACGTATGATAATTTATCGCTGAATTGTTGATTCACAAGCGCCACACCAAACCCTTTGCTGTTGCCTTCTCCGAAGAAAATTGCCGACGCTACCTGCTTGTTCATGACTCCCTTCGCGTAAGCACCCATCGCAGCTGCGCGGAGGAAGAAGACAAACGGAATTAAACACTTTCATTGACAGTCTGTTTCTGCCCACCCGCATATCCGCGTGCTCGCTTAATAATAACAGTTTAACCAATGACCTTTACTCGCACGTTTTAAATAGAAAATGCCGTTTTGTGGGGAGCGATGGATGGACAAATTTATCTGGGATCATTTTGTAACAGAATTTTTCTTCAGGACATTTTGTCCTTGGTCCGGCTTGCATGACGTCCTGTGGTCCTGGAGCAACTACGTTAGTTGGATTTTGAATAATTATTTTGAATAGTATAACTTCTAGATCAATATAAACTGTCAAACAACAATGTTTGTGCCCCTAATTAAAATTCATTTTGCACTATTTAGCTATGAAAGAAATTATTTATTGGTGCTACTTTTACGTAGTATTAAAAACTTCGCTCATCCAATATGTACCATAATTAAATCGAACGGCCTCGGGATGTTGACAGCATATTTCATTTGCTTAAACTGTACACACGTTGGATAGTACGTGGTCATTCGACTTACGTTGCTATGAGGTCATATGCTAAACGAATCAAACATCGTTGTGGGCATGGTTTGTCGGATTGAAATGCATATCATAAATAAAAATGTACGAAGGTCTCACCTTAATTTTTTAATTGCCTTCTTAACTCGTACAACAATATCGGCAATTGCAGATGACCAGGGATATGTACACTGGACCTATCAATTATGGATGACGCGTCATGATTGGCCGAGATAAGCCATCGACGGTCATTCTTCGTCTATCCGCTTCTCCGTAAAACGTGGCGGCAGAGGCATTTTTTGGTGTTTGCTAGCTAATCCGCAAGTGTATTTACTTGCACAGTCTTGCATGCTACCGACATCACATTTTGGCATGTTATTATTGAATCTAATAACCTTGCAAGTAAAAAATCCATGTTTATCATTGTTTACGTTAAGCTGACTAATTACAGGCAAATATTATCCTCCCGAAACTGTAGTTTGTTCTCTCAGATCATTTTTAGCGGTCAAATGTTGTTGCCGACAGTTTTGAGAGATTTTTGCATAAATTTGCAGAAATCAGGGCGTAGTTGACGGAGAGAATAGAGGACGCTAAAAATTTCATTAAAACTCCATAATTTACTAAATTTGCTGCAGGTCTTTTATGCATAAAATTTGGATAAACTAAGCAAATGATAAAAAGGTGCAGAATTAACGAAAAAAGCTTCAAACAAGGCATTCACTACACTCGCAATGGCGACCTGTTATTTCACGCAAACACAAAATTTTACTTAAATGAGCGTAGTACTATGTTTTTATTAGACAGAAACCTGCGGCTGTCCGTATATATTGATTATTAAAAATTTTACTCTACTTCGAATACCCCGTTGAACGATTCCATCCGTTACGCTGGTGGCACTTGCAAGGTTGTCGTAATTTGCAGTCGTTTACTTTGTCCTGTCATCTAGTCTTTTAACTTCACACGGCACTAAGAAAACAGCGTGACAATGCTCATGACGCGGTTTAGACACAATGGCTACAAAAAATGTAAAATAATTTTGATTTGCAACTTACCACCGACCCGTGGGGAAGTATCGTAGGAACTAAAACCGTCGCGTTGTTGAGTTCCTTTTCAGTTATATCCTCGGCCCTTGTTAGTGTTTTAACGTAGAAAACAGCCAACTTATAATCAGCTTTTGTCAACGCTTATAAGATCAACTAGTGTAAACATATTACTTTTTACAAATCGCACCAACTTTTGTTAAATAAGGCGTAGTAAGTGCCTTTTGTATGGTGCTTTTATTTTTACTGAATGTCTATGTACATCAATACACTAGATAATCGGTTCATAAAATATTGGTCGCAAACGTTTTGCAGACTATAGCAGCCTGCAAATGGTGTCGGATGCTCCCCTCTGAAGGTAGTACATACCTTAGTGGATGTGTATATGGTTTAAATTTTTGCAGTTATTCTCAGGAGGATTAGGCATATTTCAGTTGCCAGGCGACTACCAACAGCATGGTATTTGCAATTATTTTCTAGTTTTTCACAACGCAGGATAAGCATCCGTTTTTATGTTAAACATTTGTAGGCCCTTCTATATCCCTTTACGGGGTTTCAAGTTTTGAATATATATATTGTAACACATGAGAATGGGGTTACACATCGCACTGGCAACACTGGTTAAACGGAAGCCGATAATCA
Organism: Ligula intestinalis; assembly: GCA_036362985.1. Lineage (NCBI taxonomy): Eukaryota > Metazoa > Platyhelminthes > Cestoda > Diphyllobothriidea > Diphyllobothriidae > Ligula > Ligula intestinalis. The sequence continues at coordinate 6,431,337 of JAYGXS010000006.1, forward strand.
GTGGACATAAGCCTTACAAATGTAGGCCTACACAAGGCTACAGTTCTGTCCTAGCTAAAAAAACTAAAATATAAGTGTAAACCAGATTTCTACAATGCGAACTGTCGAAAGGATTGCAGCTGTTGTGAATGTGTGTTATATAGCTCATTCAACCGTAACTTTTGGTTCACTTTCATTTAATGCAGGCGGTGGTATGACTTTTAAAAGACATCCAATCACTCCAAGAATGTGGTTGCCTTTCGAGATAAAATGTTTTATAGTTCACTCTACTGTTGTTTATTTAGGTTGGTTTATTTAAAGAACTTATATTTATGGTCAGTTTTTCGTTTCGTTTTAGTTTATTTGTATGTTTCCTTAGCTTTATTTTAATCGTACATAGTTTTTTTTACTCTAGTAAGTAAAGCTTATTTCAGTTTACTTCTCTTTGACTAGTTAACTTAAGCATTAGTTTGCCAGGTTTTCATTTAACTTATTTTACATTAATTTTTTATTAAGTATACTTCAGCTTTACTTTAGTTTGCATTTTAGTTTTATTAATGACATGCTTTCTCCTTTGCGCTGTTTTGCGAACACAACCCGTTCCCGATAATTGCGTTATTGTGCAATGTATTGGTAAAGGACGTTTTAGTGCCAAACGGTAGACTTTTTGAAGAATTATTCATATTCTTTATACTTTTACACGCTCTACTGTACTACCCAAAACATGTAATATTTATTACCATGGATCCAGTTTTACAAAATAAAGGGTTTTGGTCTGCTGTTTGGGTTCCAAAGTAAACGTGTGTCTCTGAAACTTCAGCACATCAGTAAATATTTTTCGGCGAACTGGCCTTATTTCTCAGAAGTTGTACAATTGACTTCAATTACTAGAAAACTTATTCCTCATCAAAAATCCTGATGTGGCCTGGTTATCAGCAAACAGTGAGCTTTCGCACTAATTGGTTCAAGCACTTTCCAAATGAGCATTTTTCTTTATAAATGTACTCAATGACTGCTTGATATTTTCATAATTAACACAAAGCAGGGAGGTACTTTAAGACTTCTTTGGAATTCATTTTCATGCAACATAGACATTTATAGATTTAATTTTAAACACCTCCTCATAAAACGGTAAGTCTGAAACTGGCTGTCCTATATTTACTAAGACTACAGCCACTAAAATTGATGTAAGGGTACTGCTATTTAAATAAAATGGAGAACAGAAAGGGGTATGACTTACTCAGAAAAAGAAGAACAGGCAGAGCCGATATCATATTGACTTGAATTCAGTAAGTTTTGCTTTCTGGGGGAATAAAATAAATGGTTTTACAACGCCATCTTTTAAAAAATAAGGTTATTGAAACGCAAATATCAACAACAATCTATATTAACAAACGAATTCATAATATTGACAAAAATGCATATGCATTTACATGTGAATACGCGAACAGAGTGCACAGGAGGATCAATGACTGGACCACTAGATATTGACCAATTATTTTAATTCTTCTGACATTACATTTCGACTTGGTCTATCTTAAGTTGTCAAATACAATGCATAGAGCTGACTAGCCATGTTTTCGGAGACTGACAGTCCGCACAGGTAGCAACATGCAGGCTCAAACTGAAACACCTTCGGTTTGATTGATGAGCCTATCTTCTGCTTAGCTGCTGACACTTTCGACGTGGCAACCGTCCTAGGCTGTCTTCCATATACTTCATATGCCAGTCGATGTGGGCTACTTTAAGTAGAATAAATTCATTTCGAACATCCAGCAGAAAAGGGACGCATTTAATACATCCATTGCTCTAGCTCCAGCGGGCGCCTGCGTTTAATCACACTTGGGGAATAAAATTCATACAGGCTTCTGCAGCCTTTAATATCAGATAGAGTAAGCTGACTTAACAAGTGCGATTTCGTAAGCAACAAATAAAGAATCATCCAGATATCTACTAGGCATACGTGAAAGGTAGGAGGCTAAGGAAGACTCGAATACTTCGAATATTGTGGAGGATGAAAGATAATAATGAAATCTTTCCAAGTTAACGGAATTGCCTCTATGCACATGTTGTCTGTAGTGTAAGTTTAATTTACATTAACCGCTTTATACCATAAAGCGCAAACTAAAACTGTGAAATATGTGTTCGATCAGCAGGGTACAGGTTAAACATTGACGATTGTGCATCTTGCTACATTTCTAGCACAAGGAGCTGCATTCATTTGGACAACTTGTTTGTAGCCGACTTCTAATTGGTAAAACGGTGACTACCAAAGAAGGATCAAATAGTCCCACTGATTTTCAATTTTTTTAAAGACAGGCGAATTATATAGCACTGATTGCCTGGTATAGTGCATCTTATTCCATCATACTATTCAGCCCTGCCATTCAAAGAAGCTGGAGCGTACTTTCTGTATAAGAAAGTCTGCATATGATACTTATAGACTGTTCTGGAACATGTGGCATAGGCTGTTTAAATAAACGTACTGCTAGGATGTTCTATGAGCCGATTTTTCACGACAAATATTTCATAGTGCAAAATATTTGTCATTATAGTCTACCATTGTATTATAGAGGACGGTTTGAGGAAGGCGAAGCTCATTAGCAAGTGATTTCTTGTACGATTTACGCAATTTATTTTTTTAATAAAATAGATGCAACCATATAAAGTTCAATGAGGTAATGCATACAGTGTGGATAGCCATTAATCATGAGTAAAACTTGGCATTTCAAAATCTTCTTTATTTACATCTTATCTCCTTGGAATGCAAATTACTTCATTTATACAGAATTTCACCCTGCTTACTACAACACAGCACGAGACCAAGTATGCATTTTAAAAGTTTGAATTCCCTCACGGTTTAAGTTATCAGGCAATATACTGCTCGATAATTCTTATAACACCTCCACATTAATCAATATCCCCAAAAGATTTCAGAATTCTGGTTATTATTTCTGCGTTTGGCCGGTTAATAAAAGTTGTGACTAAGAAAAAAATTGTTTGATTTTTTTGGAAATGATAACAGCTCTGATTAATGAAAAACAGGCTTTAAGTTTCTTGCAGACTCCTCTACTTATAGACAGTGCGATGTAGCATGTGACTGATTTTACATCACGGGCTAACGCAATGACTCATGCGTAAATCAAAGATTTACGCGAAATCTTAACCACACCCAGGACGCCAAATACAATGCATGATAATCACAAATTAGCGGGCAGTAAGCTGGCTGCCCAGGCAGCAATTCCTAAGCAATTTTGACGTAGTTAAAGAACTTGACTATTTTTGACGTTCATCGTTGGTAATAGGATTTTCCCGGCTGAACAAATTTGGCCGTATACTCATATTACATAAAGTGTAGGCTTAACTTGCAGGAGCTGGTCTATACCATTTAAAGTAAACCAAAAATTAAGCATTTGTTTTTGATCAAGTAGGATTATTGGGAAAGGGTCGTTACGTTGATCAACGTACAGGTGAATATCATAAAACTTTCATTCGGAAGATAAGGCAGTCATTTTTATAAATGCTTTGTGGCCGATTGAGAAAAATTCCCGGGTAAAACAGTGACTCCTTTAGTACGATGCAATGGTCCCCTGACTTTGCAACTTAACCAATATTCAGAGCCCTTTTAATAGAGCGTCTGATGTAGAACTCTTTTTACTCATGCAAGTTTAGTGGCGAATTGCATATTCACCCAATATTTCATTCTCTATTTTCAGAATATTCTAAAACACAACTTAAGATTGTTTCGTTTTCGGTATATTTTAAGTTTCAAATAAATCAAATAGTTCACTTCTCTTTTAATAAAATTGCATATAGAGATCGTACCTTAAAGAAAAGCACTTTAAAAACTCGTTAATCACTACCATTTTAATGCATGAAAGAAACAAACCATTCATTTTAAATGACATACATTTAACTATATGAGGGCATTGGAAGTCTGTAGTATACGTGAATGGTCATATTTAACCCAAAATAATGATCGGTACATACTCAATATAATACCTCAACCAACCAGATTGATATGTATTTAAAAGTCTCAATCATATCGCTTCAGAATAACCGTTTCATGATAGTTCAAACTGCAGCTTCGCCTGACTAAACTACCCTAATCGCAAACAAATTTAAGAAACTTTGTAAGTATTTAATGTGATAGGCCGGCTAATGTAGCAAATAATGCCTTAATAGAAAATTAGTCTTTTGCATGTTACTTCAGAAGATAAAAGTTTCGCATACGTTAAAAAGAAAGTGATCAGTTACTCACGGATACTTCTTGACTCGTAGGCAGTGAAAGACGCAGAATTCGACTGCTTTTATATCACAAAACCAATGCCTCCGGGTGGTGACTCATGTGTGCTTAACGTGGCTACGCAGTTTCAACTAAACAAACGTGGTCGTACCGTTAGTAATACTCGGCAAATGTGCTTTTCACTGTAGCCTGCGTGTTGCCGCAACACTGCGCATCCTTCTGGTTGTTTTATTTTGAGAAGATTTTACAAATAGATGTTATATAGACAAGTCACTATCCACAGTGATGGACTGTTAAAGAACGAAAATTAAACCCCTTTATTCTGTTTGCATGCCTGTCCATCTAACACATGTATCCTTAAAACGATTTTTTCATAACAGAAATCCACTTCCGGCAGTTTTTGTCACGCTCACGAAGGTAAACAATAAATCACCCCTCATCTGCTTTACTGAACTTACCAATTTCCCCAAACAGTCCTTCAATACTTCAAACCAACTAATTTAACAGAAGGACAGAAGCTCTATAAAGAAACCGTGTTTGCTCTTAATTCAATGCGTTCACTCGTAAAATTCGTCACTCGTCACTCGTAAAATTTACCGGGTGACATTTTAAATTTCACAAGATAACATATTTACGCTTTTTATACAATAAGGGTGTGTTTAGCATCCGGTTTAGGATAAGAGCTTAATGGGAACGCATGTTCGAGACAAGGCCTTATTTAAATAAATATTGACGTTTATGAGGAAGACTAGAGCGTGTTTATCCTTCGTGGAATATTTTGTGGCTTTACTTGACTTCTTACAGGAGGTGGATTATCCTATTTCTGCATTTGATCTACCGACCACTTTAGACAAGGCAGCTTACCTGGAAAGCACTCCAACTGGATTGCTTTTTATTGAGTATGACTTGGTTCATAAATTTCTTGCAACTCTCAAAATGCAATGCAGTTCAAAAGCATAAGCCTTGTTTTCAGTATCTAACGCGTGTTATATTCTGACACTCACGCAATCAAATTCCTGAAAGTATAATTTGAAAAAATGACACTAGCTTCCTTACAAGGCCGTGTAACTAGTCGCTGGGCCTTGTTATGCATTAGTAGTATGCATTAGTAGTATGCATTAGTAGTATGCATTA
>JAYGXS010000006.1:6466354-6493902 GCA_036362985.1 Ligula intestinalis
CTGCCATGCCTTTATCTGGTCCTTGTCTTCTTTCAGCGCATCTATCCTACAGAGCGTTTTGAAGGCTGATAATCCCTCGGTCCTCACCGCCACAATTGTTTGTATTTGATTAACTTTTTTACCTCTGGAATTTTACCTTGTGTCTAACTTCCTAAAAAGCGGACTTAAGCTGCAATTTATCGGCTCAGTCTACCTGACTACGCAGCCTACTCTTGAGTAAAAAAACCGTCTAGGAAATCAACGTGCAGAATAACACAAATATGGTTGTCAAAGCACGTCGATCATTGTAAAGTTGCATTACCCAGCTGCAAATTACTAAGGATAAACAAAATGAATCGCCAGGATACGGGAGTTGTCGGTTATGTAAAGAAACTACGTAATTGTGCGAAAGGGGACCGTTGGGTGTATGGAAAACATGGTGGTTATATGGCTTGCTATAAAGGCACTGACTCGCAGCTCGTTGAATCTGTGACTGACATATTGATCACCGACGACGGGCATGGACATAGATATCCTTATACTGGAGAACACGAAACAGATCAGCAGTTGACCTGTTTTTCTCCTCATGGATGACTAAAATGCCCCCTGCGTTCAGTGGAGCGATGTAAATGCGAAGCGTTTAAAGTATCTCATCGATTACCCCGCCCTAAATGCAGTACTTAAAGTATTTCTCCCATAGTGTTTTCTCGTTCCATCTAGAACTTACGGAGTACAACAGGCTAATTATGTTGACCCTGGCTTCATCGGAGGTCCTAATATTATAAACACGTTATACTGTACACTTCAGCTTAGTCAAGGTAATTATGTTTTACTTTCACAGAATTACGGTTTATATGCTGAATAAAATGCAAATGAAGGGACCAAATATATAGCAAGAGGACTTTTGCCAAGTGACAGCTGAGAAATCACGAATAGACTTGGATGTCGTTTTATCTGTAACCAGTATTGGGATGGTTTTTACATATAATGAAGAGCCACTGTCTGTTACCAAAACCTAGGACCTAAGTGGCCAACAAGAGAAAGGCACTTTCAGTCACTTTATTCAGGGAAGAAAGCTTGCACCCTTAAGCAATCTATTCATATGCAAAAATTATAAAATAGCTCAACCCTAGCATTAGTTCATATTACACATGTAGGCTTAACATCAGCGATATGTGTGAGCCAGTTGCAAAATGCTGTTACTGACACCATGTTTATTTTATCTGTCACAGTTCCTCAGCAAATGAGAATCAAGTTTGCGTTTAAAAGTATTAACAGTATCTGTGAGGACCACATCATCAGGGAGTCAGTTCCACGCTCAGATGACCCTCTGCGAAAAGGCTTTCTGTCGAAGGAGAGAATGCTTGGGTAGGTGCTTTGCCGAGGTATCGAAAATGAAGCCTGTTAGACAAACAAAGGGCGTAGGAACAATGTGAACGGCCTGATTTTCAAAAAACGACTGGCCTTGGAAAATAATGTGCTGCATCGAGCCGCTCAATGCCCTAAATTTTTGTACAGCTACTTGCAAAGGAGTATGCATCACATAAATTCGATCCTACTTGGGTACGAGAGTATGGGAGTGTCCATGATTGAAATTATAACTTTTTCCAGAAGGAAAAGATTTTCAAAGAGCTTGAAGGAAGTTAATTCTCCTGATTTTGGTGAGATTCCAACATAGTCGCTCTTTGAACTTACCCAGAGCTGACCAACACGCCAGAACTCTACCCATAAACTGAAAAACAGCCCATATTATAACGTTTAACAAAAAAGATTGTCGTGCATCTGTTACCAACACAGACCCATCAGTATGACATAAATCTGTTTCAGAGTCATGGGGAAGACCATCGAAAAATAACTAATGACTCATTTACAAGCCCAAATTCGCCTCTGATATACAATACGGCATTTTAAGAGGAAGTTTTTATGGAACCAGTTTGCTTTATATGATCGAAAACCGGAAAGAGCTTTCAGCGTAAAAGACACTGTACATGCGTTCCATGTTTTTTCCAGAGGTCTTTTAATATTGTTTTGCACCAACGTCTATGGTACAAATTAGAGATACTGAGCATCGGAGATAATCATCTGAAGTTAATCGCGATTAACTTCTTGTTCGTTTGGGGCAATAAGGATCAATGCGCTGTCATAGAGAGCAAAATTACACAAGGTTCGGTGTTTGCATCCGTGTAAATTAATTATTTTTATAGGAAGTGGACTGTGGGTACCCATGTTTGTGGATGGTATAAAAATCGGTAAAGTCTCTCATAGTGCTACTGAGGAAGCCAACTTCCAAGAAAATATTTTCTGATTGAACAAATGGACCCCCTATACAATACTTTGAAGTGGCTAAGGCCGCAAATTCAATGTTCTTTGCTTACAAATGTGAATTTAGCCTGTTGATAAGCCTGTTTTGACAAAGAATTCAGTATATTTGTAAGGTCGCACCATGAAGGTATGATTCGGGCCTGGAAAACTTCAACTCATAAGGAGCACAACATGCTAGAAAGGATGCAGACACGAGCGCGAAATGCAGTTGATGGTCAGGTTGCACTATCATCCAAGATTAGCCTTTGTAAATTGCATCCCTACCCCATGAGTTATAAGCAGTTGCTCGGAGACTTGATGCTGTTTTGACGTATTGTTCATGGCTTTGCCTCCATCCTCATCTGTGAGAAGTCCTTCTAATTCCTTCCTTCCTTCTAATTCATTGATGCAAATCACCTTCGTGACATCCCTTCAAACGATGTGCGCTCTGAGGGAGACTTCGTGTGAGAAAATATTTTTCAGCAACTGTATACGAAACCTAGCGAGTAACCTAACGCAGCTGATTTTAATTCCTCAGTCTGTGTAGATATTCAGAGATCAGCTTGAAAGGTACATTTTGTAGTAACAAGTGGACGATGTAGCCATTTAATCTTAAAATCCAGCGCACTGGTTAAATCTAAAACTAGCTAATCTAAAGTTGTCAGTTGTGCACATACTTGTTAATTCGTAAGCGTTTATTTGCCGAGTAAGAAGTTACATAGGCTTAATGTGCAAATAGCACCGTTTCTAGTCCAATGAGCATGAATCAATCCCCCTCCTGGCCCTGTTTGCCTGTAGCTTATAAAATAGCAATGCCTGTGTTAAAGTGCAGTACTAATGCGCACATTGTCGTTATTTAACGTCAGTACTGAATTCCTTTTTAGTGTGTTCTAGGTGTTAGCAACATAAATGCTGCCTCGCTTAAGAACATTTATTGTTGTTCGCAAATTCAATACCGTCGCATTGCCTTATTCCTCTCAAACAAAGCTGCTTTGCATACAAATTATCCCTCACTTTTTAAGTGCCGGTTACATTACTTTAACGTTACCGTCGTTGCCCTCTAGCATTTGTTTCAGGTGCAGATAATGCTTGTTAAACTACGGACGCCAAGCCTGGATGGCAAATTCTAAGAGAGGCTGAACAAATGCTCCGTAGGTTTTTCTGAACAGTTCCTACTCGATCTGAACAAATCATCGTTTAGGCGCAAATAATACTTGTGTCGCATGTTAAGCTGCCTTTAAGCCATGTGGAGATGGTTTAGTTGAGTGGTTACTAGAACGCTCAGGTCCTTCTGTTCGTCAAAATTTGAAAGGTTCTGTCCATCGAGAAAGTAATGGAAGAGACTATCTTCCTCATTTGGCATCCTAGTACGGGGCATTAAGACCCAACACAGGCGTTGAAGTTTAAGAACCAAAGGGCAGACCGCCTGCTAAGTCGGTAAAGACACTCTTGAAGTGCTTACCCATTGGCGTGAGACATATTGGTTCTCCAGAATTTTCCACAGTCAGCAAACATAATGGTGCTATTATCCAGGTCGGCAACACAGTCGTTGATATAGATTAGAACGAGCAACCAACCTAACACGGAGCCTTGGAGGACATCACTTAAAGCAGGGGTATGGGGTTGACTTCAAGGCACCGATGCGCACCTTTTGCGATCACCTCGTGGGAAAATTTGTGATCAATGTCAGCAGCTTTCTTTTCCGATTTCAGATAATTTTAACATAAGGCCTTTACGTGGGGCGTTGTCAAGCACCTCCTTGAACTCAGTAAAGGTGTCTTTAACCTTCAAATCTTTATCTGTTTCAGTCTGAAGGCAGCTTGGAGCCCTCAGACTTAATTTCTCTCCTCCAGAGACTTAATTGCCGCATACTTAATTATGATTTCCATCGCTATACAGCCAACACTCGGATGATGAAATATTCAACAATCTGAGTGAGTTTGACGAGCGACGGCCCAGGAAAACTTTTGACTGTTCTGATCATTCATCGCACATGCAATCCACCCTCAACGTAAGCTGAATCATCAGTATCATTAGCTACTAAATGTCTTATACATTCAAGAGATTAAACACTGACACCATTTATATGCATATTTACCTCGGTTTAGTATAGATTGTGTAATTGAGCGAATCCAAAATAAATAGAATACTGAGAGTTTGAGACTGCCACTTATTTACTGTTTATATTAACTATAACTTTAGTGGTTTTTCAAAAAGCCAAATGTTAGTAACCCGAGCCTGTCAATTTATAAAGTTAACTTCATCCTCTTTTTTACTTTATGTTGCGATAAACTTAATAATTAGAAAATTGGTTGATTTTTTATTTCAATTTCGCGAATTAACCTTCATTCTCTCAGTTTTTTCATCCGTATGCATTATATTTTTGAGAAAGTGACATATTATATATAAGCGTCATCAGGCATACTATGGGGAACTTGAAATTGATTGCAAGTGAAGTTAAGTTATATTGATAAAGTTGTGTTATTTTCCGTTTGTTATGGGGAATCAAACGAACCGCAACCATTGTTCTCCCTAAGACAATTATGCAACGACAAGAAGCGCGAATTTGTCACCTATGTCGCGCCGGAATCAGGTTCGACAAGTCGCGCCGGAATCCGGTTCGACAAGTCGCGCCGGAATCCGGTTCGACAAGTCGCGGCGGATTCTGTGGCGAAAATTCGCGACTGAGGACGACCAAATATAGGTACTTTTTAGCTTTATACGAGCAAACCCCCGATAACGATATGAATTCAAAGCCGATTGATTTATTATTAGAAGTGTTTATTAGAAAAATAGTATGACAGAAATCTTTAAAAAAAACGTGTGGCGGTGTATCCATTTATCATACTTATCTGGAGGGTCCGGGCGTAGGGTCTATATGAGAAAATGAAATGACATAAGTAATACCTCGAACCTTGGTCATCATCATTTGGCGGCTCATCCCTTGCTCGCCGTTTTCTGTACGCATCCAACGACCGCTTAAAGCGCCTGCGTAATGCCTCCTCCAATTGGGAAATATCCACTGGCTCCCCCTTCCAAAGGGCGTAGGCCTCTGATGCGCAAATGGTCATAAGTATTATAATGAAACATACCGCGTATCGCGTCGTACAGGATAGTCTCCCGTAGCGCTTGTTTGGCTGATTTCCCGGAGAAATTAACGCAACGCGTTATGTCATCGTCGAATATGGAGTGGAAGAGTCTCCGTAGGAAATCTTCTATGTTGCGCCCTCCCACGCTTGAGAGGAAGGCAACCTTAACGTGTTATTTAATGAGGAGCAAAAGTCCTACCAGTCTTCGCCGATACAACGGGTCCATCAGCCGCATGTTTACGTCCTCAAGCTGATGAAGGCTGGCAATGGGGGCATTCAGGGGGTTGCATGGGATAGACTCCCCAACATCACTGGCTGCTCCACCTCTACGAATAGCACCAACCTCAGCCATACGCAGGCGGCGGTGTAACCTCTGGTTACTTTTGATAAGCCAGAGTAGCTGGCGCTTTAAGAGGATAATATCCCTCTGCATTGTACGTTGCCCCTCCGCCAATGCGTATATAGTGGCTCGTAGGCCATGATCGCTTTGAACTACTGTGATAGCTAAAGACAATATAATTTACCTTGGCTGTGAAAGGTGTACGTCGAACGTACTGGCAATGTTTGATTAGATTCGTTGTCGGAATCCATCAATTGCATAACGTTTATTGTTGGGATAGATGCGATCAACCTCCTCATCTATTTCTCGGCACATTTCTTCTATATCCTTCTTCGCATGGCGCATTAAAGTCCTCTTGCTTTCACTTCTAAACATATTACACGATACTAATAAAAGTTATCTTCAATAAAAAAGGTAGATTAGGTATATTAACAGATTATGCAGTCAATAGCAGAGCAGAGCGTTGTAGGCAGCCGTTTACCGTCACACGCACGTGAGAGTGAGAATTTATGCGCGCAAGCATTAGGACGCGTAACTTACGGCAACCAATGATTACGCACTCAGGCGTAACAAAATTAGCCAATCAGATGCCGCAGAGGCACTGCAGCGAGAAATCGCTCTACCGCGCTCCAAAATCCGCTGAAGTCGCCGTTATTTTGCTACTAGGGACGAAATTCGTTGATACCAATTAATTCTGCTGTTTTTGCCTGTTTTCGATTTGTACCGGAGAAAAACTGCTTCAAATATACTATAGTTGTTTATGTGCATTTTTGTGTGTAATAAGAATCTGCATTTTTACTTATTTGATCGAGGTCAAGTTCCGTAAACTTCGACTTGTACTCAGCCTACTTCTTCACTTCAAGGTGTCTTTATGCTACAAATGCTCATTGTAGATACTGTTCAACCCTAACTAGTGTATTTTCGCATTTACACGGCATTCGGTTTCTTTTTAAAAGTTGTATGGTGACCAAACTACCAGATTTGGCTTATGTTATGTTATCTCCTACCTTTGCTTCTTTCATCTTCTGTAGGTGAATATATGTATGTATCGTTGTTTTTTGTTTAGGATCTGGCGGTTCTTCAGGTCGTTTCGTTTTATTCGTCACTGTTTTCGCGGTGTCACGTTCGTTCCTGTACTGGCAGCTCTTAGACGCCCCCCCTTGTTCCTGTTTTCCGCCACTTCGGTTACTGCCGCATTAAGTGACCTCGAGGATAAGCGTACTACTCTCTCATCTGTGCCACCGACGTTTTCTGCCATTCAGTTGCAGGTAGATGCCTCGGTCGCCGTCGTCAACCAGCTTCTTTTGGATCTCGAATTTCAGCTCGCATCTCTTGCAAAGCTGAGTGAAACTCACTGCACTCTGCTGAAAAACATAGAACAGCGACCTGATTTCGATAAATATCAGGACGAGCTAGTTTCAGTACGTTCGTCGTGGAAGGATGGTCTTGCTCGTTGCGCCGACATTGCTTATTGTATTGAAGCTGCTCTATCAGCCCTACAAAAGTCGACAGAAGTTGCCGTTCTTAGTGCTCCCTTGTTTTTTCCAAGTTCTGCAACCCACAAATCCGAAGATCTGTCAGCCATAGATCGTGCTGCCTCTATGATCAACTCGTTTGAAGTCTCTCTTGTTGACTTGAGGCAAAGGCAAAGTGACCTTGTCGCAATTTGGAATCAGTATGAATCTGAACATATAAAGAACGTTAAAGTTCCTGAGTAATGTGTGGCATTTACTTTTGTATACTTTTTATAATCAATAAAAATGCTTTTCGTTTGATTGCTTTTGCAGCCGGAAGTTTGTGCTTTCAGATGTTTTGCATCATTAAGTGTGCAAATTCCTCCTTGTTTTTTTTTATCAGCTGTTGGTCCAGATTGCCTTTCCCACCATCCGCTTGTAATTTTGGAAAACCATGACAATAAATCTACTAGTTTATTATTAAGCGTATTGTCTTCTTTGAATGACTGTGACGATTACTAACTAGTCCATATTTCCTGTAATTCGTAGTAGTTCCTTCATTGTTGGGTGTTCAGTTCACCTCCATATGCACTTCGTTGCAACTGTCCCGAAAATTAGCCCTTCCTTTTTCCGCCGAACAATTCTAGTATTGTGACCATTTTCACTTGTATTCTTAGACCTTACTACCCTGCTTACTGTGACAGCAGTGGTCTGTCCGAAATGCTTGTGACTGATCCTTGTGCTCAGCTGCGCCAACAAGTCCAAGACCTCTATGTTCTTCGCGATACTTACCTTTCCAGCAGTCTTGATGGTAACCTCTTCTCTGGGAAGGAGTCGGACCTTGTCAGCATCCTTCAACCATCACAAAACGTCGATCTGCAGGAGCATCTAACCGGCCTGATTCGTCAGGTTGCCCAAGCGTTCAACTCCAAGCCTGCACTTATTCAGGAGCGGTTAGATGAGGTTCTCCGCGCTGCTGATCAGTGCGAATCCAGTCTAACAGCCTCCGCTTCATCTTCTGATATGGCTCAGCTATATTATCTGCGAGGAAGGGTACGTCGTTCTAGCAGTGCCGTATCTTCTTGCCAGCAATTTTTTCTACTCCGTTTTCTCCTGAAATGTGTCATCCTCTTCTGAGTGTCAGTACGGTTGGTGTGACCCTCTTATTTGGAGGAGGTTTTTTTTAATAACGCATAGCCTACATGATTGTGTTCGTTCAAGTGGAATCATGCGATGAAAGGACGTTATGACAACTAGCTAAATTATTATGTTCGAACATGTGTAGGGCTCTTTATTAAGATCGGAAATGCCGTGTTCTTCTATCGCATTATTAGGTTACAGCAACTGGGCCCTTTTTGTCACTGTTTGGAACAAATATTTCAGCTATTCAATTATTTTCTTAATAAAATTCAAAATGGTCATAGCCAGACTCTGAATTCTCCTGTCTCTGTGTCGTTGCGCTTACAATAGTAGTCACCATTGGCTTTTGACTTCTTATAAGCGCGATTAGACAATTGCCTGAAAAGGCTCCGTTTATTTTACCATCACAATTTTAAAGCTAGTAAATGAACTTGATCGCGAATCATTAGGCTTGACCTACCATCCCCTCAGTCCCACTTCTTTGTGTGCGCTGGGGGTGAGTAAGCTCATACGTAGAGGCCTTGCAACCTAGGACTCGTGGTGCATTAATCCAGGTCTATAAATGTGCATTCGCACCAAAAGTATACAATCTGTATGATATTTTGGTAAGGTTTGGCACGAAATATCTAATATAATTATAATACTACATATTTTATGATATAGGCAGAAATGCTTCACTGACAAAGACGAGGGGCATTGGAATGACAATTTCTGGCTTATTAGTCGTCATCAGCCAGCCATGCCAAACCCCAGGGCTGGTGACCCCCAAGACTCCAACCCTGTTAGTTGGAAGTTTAATACTCTAACCACTGGGCCACAGGCTCGTTACCCCGCCGGTTTAGATCCCAAATATACACAATCGTTTACACAGTCGTTTACAGAACTCATTCGTCCCTTTACGCCTTCGAGCTCGCTCACGAGCCCAAACAGAAGCCGCTCAACAGCTAGCATAGTTCTGTTTGATCGTCTCTTCTTTTGATGTGTTACCTGGGGATAGCATTTGTTCATGGTTGACATTGTGGCTTGTTTTTATTAACCTCTTCGGTTACATAGTTAAGATAACTTATCCATTTCTCTCGAGAGGGTGAAGGGCTATCGTTTGATCCAATTAACAAGAAACAGTTTCAGTTTGGACGATACACTTTACATCATACGTTTATGCGTACTTACTTGGTACGACTACGATCAGCCTCATTTAGCTGGTCTCGATAATACCAAGTGCGGTACCCCTTCACGCTTGACGATCTGCGGCAGCAGATCTAGACAGTTCAACTCAGTTTATCTTTGCCAGTGACGGATATCGAAGGTCTGAGAACGTTTGTATGTTTTGATAAAAACCTTAAACATGGCGTACGGTGTCCTGACTGTAGTCGAAACGTTTCCGGTAAAGAATTCTGTTTAGAGGGTCTCTCTCCGCAAGTGTCTGCCATTAGAAGTATCCCAATTGGCAAACACCAATTAGTAAGATTTACTAGAATTCGATTATGTCCCTCCTTTCCGATACAACAATCTGTTAAGAAGGGGGCGCATACTACGTAGGCAGCAGTTTGTCAATGAGCGTGATTTGCGTAGATACTCGGAAATATCTTCAAACTGCTTCTGTGTGGGCCGTGGACTTTAATTTATGTTCCAGAGTATTTTTTCTATTAAATATACCTAATCCATCTTTCATTCTGAAAATAATTTTTAAAAAAAACTGTTCCCCTCATGGGCGCTGATTTCATGCGTCCCGACTTAGCAGGACTTTTCTGTAGAACCTGTACGCCATGGATGTGCTCAGAGCGCAACAATTATCACGCCCAGTACCGCATAGGGGTGGAAGGAGAAGGACACCACTAAGAGTTGTGTATTCTGTACAGAAGTGTGGCAAACTCGAAGCTGCACGCGCATCTGTTTTCTAGCGTGAGGTAGGCATGAATGCGTTAAGGCCATGCGAGAGTGAGTCTCTGACTGCTTGATCAGTTGCTGGGCCAATAGCCGTTTGTGACATCTGTGATTGGCTGTCCATGAAGCAGGCCGAAAAACTGCAATCACGTGATTTCTTGCGTGGCCTGGCGCCGGAGTTGGAAAGCCCTACAAACCTTACGCCTATCGAATTCTGCTAGCCTAACGTACATATATACATATATGCTTTTTGTTTTCCCTCTCGCCCTTGTAGGCTTTCAATGTTCTTTCTGCAGAGGAGACTCCAACCGGCCAATCACAGGCCAAGTCCTGTCTACTCAAATCTCTTAAGCTCGATCCCAACCTGAGTGATGCCTGGTGCGAGCTCGCTGAAGTTAGTTGGATGGAAGGAGACCCAGAAAGCGCCATTGCGCCATTACGATCTGCTCTGAAACATAATGTGAGTGAGCTCTCGATTTAGTGTGCCTCTCTAGCATTAATTCGCTGCGTAGAATTTAGGGCGTATATGTGAGACCACACCTTTGTTTACTGTGAATAAATGTCTACTTATTTCGTAGTAGTAGGCGTATTTTATGTTACTCACGTAAGACATCCCCCATGCACATGTCCTCCCTCCCCTCCCCCTATATCGCCACTATCACCGGTCTGGTATAACAGAATTCTGGGGTTTATCATTTCCGTGGTTTCACTTATAAGCTATTGGTACCCCCTTTGCGACCGAGAAATGCTACTGCCGAAGCGCAAACTTAGGCTAAAATGTCCATTTCCGATTTCGCTGCCGTCACCATATCTGCAAGTTCTCGAAATTTGGACCTACATCAGTTAGTCTTCGAGCACTCGGATCAAACTACACGCCACGTTAAACTGTATTTAAAAAGTTACATATAGTTGCGGATGCAAGTACATTTTACGCACGCAAAGACGGTTGGTGGCGCGGTCAGTTGAAGATATGCTGAAGTGGCTGCTTAGGGCGAAGAGTAAGATGCCCAAGAGTTCAGTCACAAAGCACCTGGTAGAAACTGGTCATACGGCCGACTCATTGACTGCATTTGAAGTCGTACTTCGGGTGACGACCGAATGTCTTCTGCAATTTGCAGTGGCCGCTGCAATACAGAGGAGAAGGAGGAGTGATCACTTCTGGCTTGTTTCTTTCCCCCAGAGACTAGTCGACCTACAATCTTAGGCTTGATGCCCGGTTTGCTCCGTATTGCATCCCACAATCAGGTATTACTGACTACCCTTACATAGCAATTCCATCGATCTACACCCCCTTCCCCCCAAATGTGTACTATGTGTTTTATTGCGACTGATTATGGATCCTGTTATCGTCTAAACATCGATATCGTGCACCCCTCTGCACCCTGCATCCTCATTGGTGCAGCATCGATTCAGAAGTGAACTTTGCTCATCAATCTAGCCAATTTGGATACCCCCCCCCCCACTGTTCGTAGGTCGGCCTCCTATCACATGCATTAAAGTACCAATCAAGTTTTCATTGTACATTAACTACAGCTAGCGCATGGGCTCTAGTCGCAGTACTGCGTAAGTCGATTTAATCGAAATAACGCATGCATAGCTAATTTATGCACTCTTCTTTGAGCTTGTCCTTCTCCCTTGATGTCAGCGGTCGCGTAATGCCGAACACCGAAATGTTAGAGTTTCTTCCCGGAGAAGTTGTCCTCTCCACCTGTGTGACCACATTTAAGACCAAACTGGACATGCACCAAACATTTTATTCAGCTGTGTAAATCTGACTTATACTACTCGTGCTAAGCCAGTAGTCATATTTTTATTGTTTCGAATCCACCATCTTTTCGCTTGTGAGCTTGCAATTGAAGTATTTTTTTCCATTCCCCTTTTCTGTCCATGCATTTTTAGCCACCTTGTTACCAATAGAGAGCTCAAAGACATTCGCCTGTATTTCCCCCAATAAATTGATGCTGCTATATTCTGCAGTTACTTTGGTCTTCTTTAAAGTGCAGAGAGACGGAGAGACTTTGCTTGGGATTCTTACCTTGACGTATTTGCCATTTGTGTAGTTTTTATTACCTACTTACAGCCCAAGCATTCAGAGTCGCTGTGGAGGTTATCCATGCTACTGAGACAGCTTCATGGCGAGGATAACAGCAAGGCCAAGGAAGCCCTGCTTGCGCCCTCACCGGATGCGGCTGATGTCCTGAACCTCCTACCCCCACTGGACGCCACTGCCCTCCCTACCTGCCTCCTACCTGAAAACGCCAGCAGCAGCAGCAAAGACCCCAACAGCAAGACCACCTCCCTCCTCCTCTCCGTCCGCTTGGCTCATGCCGCCGTCAAAGCCGCCCCGACCAATGGACGTGCCTGGGAGTGTCTGGGCAATGCCCTGCTCACAACCTTTCTCACGGGCCGTCCAAGTTCAGATGGCCTGGTCAACCGTTGTCTGGCTGCGTTCACTCAGGCCGCCAGAGACCCCTGCATTGCCATGGCACCACACTTTCACTACAACAGGGGTGTGGCCTGGCACTATCAGGTTGTATAGCCTGTTGTTTTGTCGATTGCCATTCTGTCATTGAAACTTCCTTGTCCCCTGAACTGACTGTCCCATACTGCGGGCCTTATGTCTCCTGTCGTTCACAAAACCAGGTTTGGCTGTAACTCTCCGCGCAGTTCTTGTATAGGGCAGTTTGGATGTAGTTTCTGGACTCGCAGGGGTAGGCGTCTTCATCTAACCAATCAGCGCTGTGGCTTTGGGATTGTACCGGTCAGCGTCAAATGAGGCCGTAGCCATCAACAGTTACGTGCATCTTAATAGAACTATGACTCGTAGTGCGCCTTTTGC
This sequence comes from Ligula intestinalis, assembly GCA_036362985.1. Taxonomy (NCBI): domain Eukaryota; kingdom Metazoa; phylum Platyhelminthes; class Cestoda; order Diphyllobothriidea; family Diphyllobothriidae; genus Ligula; species Ligula intestinalis. Next base: position 6,479,381 of record JAYGXS010000006.1, read on the forward strand.
ATTCGGTGGTAAGGAAGTACGTTCAAGAACTGGTATGACTACAGTATCTTGAAATTATGCTTTACGACGATCATATTACGTAAACCCTCCTAGCCTAAACTTCGAAATTTTGGCCCCATGCTGAATGCGTGCGTTTCATCAATTAAGATTTCGAGTGCCATTGACTGCGTATTTATGATATAGATAGAAAAACTTTACCGACGAAGACTAGGGAGACTGGAATGGCCATTTCTGGCTTCTCAACCGCCGTGGGCCAGTCATACCCAACCCCATATGGTGCATCAACCGAGGCTCGAACTTGTTAGTTCGAAGTCCAACGCTCTAACCACTACGCCACGAGCTCATTGCCTTGCCAGTTTTGATCGAGGAATATACACAGTAGCAGATAGGCGCTCACCGATCGGTTACAGGACTCACCCTTCCTGTCGTGCCTTCGTGCTCACTCTCAAGCCGCGCTAACCGCCGCATAGCGACTAGTAATATAGGCAGAATGACATTACCAACAAAGACTAGGGAGACTGGAATTGCCATTTCTGGCGCATTAGCCGTCATCAGCCAGTCATATTCGTCGATCGTACGATGTGCCCATTGCCCGCATCAGTCCACTGGACGGTGGTCGGGGTTTGGGAATGGAAGTAGACAGTGAAGTCGGTGGCTCAGCGCACTTTCCTCTCTATGATACGCATGAAGCTATCCTGATTTTTTAAAAGCCGTGGGTTTGAAGGTTGCTAACTGATGGGACCGCACGGTCAGCCCAGTGTGGAGTGGTCGACTGGCGGACCGAGCGTCAGACTGCAATGGCTCCTTATTGCCCCTCCTACCTTGCTGGGATCCGAGCCTCTGTTACTGAACCTGATCCGACACCGTTACGCCACTGGATGCGTCAAAGAGAGGGTCTGCTGAAAACCTGACTCGTCCTAGTTCGTCAGAACTTTTGTTATTCCGTCTCCTTCTTTGTCAAGGATAGTGGACAGAGCTGTCTAGGTTTGCTGCCGCGGATCGCCACCCAGCCAGAGGTATAATTCATGACATCATCGAGGCCGGCTAGATCAAGCGTACTCGCAGACACAACAATTAGTATTCGTAGTAAGTAAATAACAGCGAACTGTCGTAATAGTAGTAGTAAGTTACACTGGAACTGCCGTCCGAATCTCGCTTTTTCACGGTATCAGCGTCCCCTTATTTCCCCCCTACCCTCCCCTGTCATTTCTAGGATAGCTTCGCTGAGGCCATTCTCTCCTGGTTCCGCGCCAGCCTCCTGGACCCTGCCTGGCCTGCGCCTCGCGCCTACATCTTGCGCCTGACCTCCACCCTTCGCCGCATCGCTGAGGAAATGGCCAGCGTAGCTGCAAGTGCAAAGGCCCGCCGGCGCCTGCAGGAGCTCATCCAACCGCTGGCTGCCTGCCTCCAGGTCTGTCGCAACCAGGCTAGCAGCGGCGATGCTGCTAAGTCTGCGCCGAGGATGCAGAAGTCGACTTGCACCGCTCTCACCCGCCTACTGGGACCCTACTTCAATGAGGATCAGGTGATTGCGGCAGCTGGGTCTTCAGCTGAGGCTGCTGCTGCGACCAAACAGCGGCGTCAGAAGACGCTCTCGGCGGCGTCAGCGGAGCTGTTGAAATGCCAGCTGCGCCTATTCAACGACTTGAAGGTTTGTTTTTTGCCCTGTGCGGGGTTTAATTTCTCATTCATGCTCCATCGTAAGTGGGTCAAAGCTTAACACAGTGTCGTCTAGGCGGAGGAGGGGTACTGTGTGGCGTGACTCTCGAGTAAAACAGACTTGAACAGTATCTGCTTCACTCACCCCTCCCCTCCCACATACGCGAAGTTTCGACTTCTGTGGCCAAGTCTGTCATTCAGCATTTAGTGCGGAGACAGTAGCTGGCGAAACCAAACCCATGTCTGCGGGCATCACATACAGTAGCTGGCTTACCGCACGCAATTTTACTTCAATTTTTGAAGGGTTGTATTTACTTAGTATATATTACTTGCGTGGGGATCTAACATTGATTATCCTGAGACACTATTTGATGAAGGTTCACCGACCGCTTACGGTACTCACTTGTCCCGTTCTGCCTTGGGTCCCAATTTTTCGGGCCTTACCAGCAGCCGTAGCGGTCAGTTAGAGTTAATTAACGAGTGCCAATATCTCCCGACCTAAACCGGCAAGACAACAAGCTCGTGGTTTAATGGTCGGGGTGTTTGACTCTGATAAAAACGGTCACGAGTTCTGACCCTGGGGAGTGCAGTACTTGAGGCTAGGTGTGTTCACTTGACGACAGCTTATAAGCCGGAAATGGTCATTCCAGTCTCCCTCCTCTTTCCCGGCAATACTGTCTATCCTGGGACAATTTATCACGATATTGCAGTCGTGACAAGAGGTTTGCTTTTGAATGAGCCCTTTGTGGCGGCCGCCAGTGAAACTACATTCCGTAAAATTTTGTAATTAAATAGTACGGACTTGTTCATCGATTTTTGATGCCCTGATAAGTGAAAACATATATTTATTGAAAACATCCACTTTAATGTGTTCGCCTTCATTGGGTAGCAAATAACGTTTTTTGTAAATGCTATGTTTAAAAATGGTATCTTTGGGTTTATACAGCACCGTGTCTCTCCGTTTAGTACTGCTGCTCATGAAGTATACACCAAGATCCGTCTTCAACGCACAATTTTCTGATCAATTTATGACGTCTAAATAACGTAGATAAATTATGTGTTTGCGTGTTAAGTATATGTTATGCAGTTTCGAAATCTTAGGCACAGGTCGAGCTCAAAATTACTCAGCAGCAACAGGTGGCCTGTCTTCGAGTATACAATTTAAACAAGAGTAATTTGCTGTCCAGTGAGTACAAAAAATGATAATCGTGTGTTTTGTTACATCTATAAATGATGTTTTTATCGTGGTATCGAAAACCAACGCTGAGTATGCGTCCTAATTAAGTAGTCATTTTTACCATGTATAGTTTTTGCTCACGGGGGGAAAGACTGAAATGTCTGGGAGACCTTGCTGCAACCCCACCTATCTAATCCAAACAGAGACTACGATTCAAGTAGGGAATCTGTGCACTCATTATTGCTTGATGTTAGGCATGAACTTCGTAACCCAAGGACTAAGCATCGTCTTTGCAGGAGTCTTATTAGACGAGAAGGAAGTTTTGTCTTGTCTGCTAACATTCTATAACTTCCGGTCAGGTTTGACTGATTACAACTGCGTATATCATGCCTTGGCAGTTATCATTTCTGACTGCTCATCTTCATGCTTTTACAGACTGGCTCCAATGTTGGCAGTGTATGCTGTGGTCGGGTTGTCACCAGTCTTCCCTCGGACAGTGATTTGGTTTTGAATTTGCTCTGCGTTGATGCTGAGAGCAGCTTAATGGTCCTGCGGATTTATCACATTGGCAAGGTAGGTAGTTAAGTGCATTCCTTGTGTCGGTTTTTGTTATAACCTTGTGTGTTCCTGTGTCAACACTGGTTATGTTCCCCAGTTACGTGTTAGGAGAAGAAGTCAGAACAGGATAGCATATAGTACTTTAATTTCACTATTTTTACTTGTACATCAGCGTTGTCTTCTGTGGGCCATCAGCAACGTGTCGCCGGTCTCGTCTCGGCAGTTTGTCATGTGTCCCCAGCAGCAGAATCTCGGCTTGTCGGTGGCGCGTCTCGGCAAAAGAATGCACCTCCTGTCCGCGACGTCATATTTAAGGACCGGCAGCCTTTGTTCCCTATCGGCTCCTCCGTTATTGGCCCATGCGAGGAGCCATCGTGTCCTCATCGTGACGCTTGGCGCGCGTGCTTTGCCTCTGGTCAGGCATGATCTCATGGCAGAGCCCGGTCACGCTTGTTCTTTCGTGCTCACGTGTCGACCCTTGAAGGTCGCTCTCTTTGCTCCTCTGCATGCACCAGTAGCCTGTTCGAGTCCTTTGTTCTCATATCCTCAGGACAGCCCGAGTTATGACTCGGCCGTCCTAGCAGTTTTACGAGCTCTAATTGACTCATTAACAATGCTGCATATCTGCCAATATTCTGAAAAAGATCTGGTCCCCATAGACGATAGTTTGACCCTTTTGACCGCCTTCTCAAACCTATTAATTTCTGCGCAGATCCGTGCTAATGATCGGCGACACGCGTGCTTATTTGGGTTAAAAAGTTGTAAATTCCAGAGAAATGAGTGCATTTAAAACCTATATTACGACTGTGTCCTGTCGCCCATTCTTTTTAACTTCGCCATTGAATGGGTTCTAGCGAAGGTCTTACGTGGAGAGTACGGTATAGAGTTTCCATCGGGATGTAGTTTGACCGGTCTCGACTATGCCGATGATAGCGCTTTACTAGCTTCAAGCTTTTGCGATCTACAATCTACAGTGTCCTGGGTGAACGGGGTCGCTTAATCGGCCAGTTTTAACATAAACGCTAGGAAGACCAACGTGTTTTCATGCCGCATCCCTGACCAGCAGAAGGCAACTCCCTGAAGAAGTGGGCAGTTTCAGATACCTCGGAAAGGACAGAGCAAGGACAACATTGTCTTCTGAAGCGACGCAGTTCCTCGAGTTTTCTTCAGCCTTAGAAAGTGCTGATGGACCTGACGTGATATTTTTATAGCCACGAAGGCTCGCGTGTATCCGTTCGGTCTATCCTTCTCTACGGTTGTGGATGCTGGGCTATGCGCGTGAAAGATGAACGGAAACTGGAGGTCTTTGACGATTACTGCTTGAGGACCACACTCTGAATGAATTACGCTGACTTCGTCTCAAGTGAGATAGCCCGCAATCGCTGCGACAACATCGCAAGGACACGTTCTTCGTCGTCAACCTCACGTGTTCAGTGCTACTGCCCTGGACTCGAGGGCAGTAGCACTGGCGACGTCGAAGAGGTCAGCTCAAAACCTGGGTCATCTCAGTCCGTGAAAACATGCAAGTGTTTCTGAAACCTTCCTTCTCCGGCGGTGGCGAAGAGACTGAATTGAACTGCCAGGGATCATCATGCTAGATCAGTCATGATTGCAGTCGTAGCAGGTACAAGTACAAAGTACTATATTGGGACAGTCGGATTGTGTCCAATCACCAACTGGAATATGCGCTCACAGGGTGGGTCTCTGCCAGTCGCATTAAAGTCCAACCTGTGATCACCCTGCCGATTGTAGAACCTTTTGTGTGCAGTTGTCGAGACAAAATATAAGGCACAGCTTCGCCTGTCACGGCCTCACACTAGCGATAGTGTTTAAACTTTTAATTAGTAACCAGTCATGTGCTCAGTGTTGCGACATGGCACGTCAAAGTCGTCTGCCATCTCCGACGATGCATTTGCAAGAACAGCAATGTCTGTTGATGGCCTGACATGTGTCTTCCAATCAAAAAATTTGTGACACCAACACGCGCGTTGCGATTCCCCCAAACACGATGATATCCTCATGGCGTCGTAGCTCAAGTGGAAGAGCGTTGGTTGCGTAAGGGCCTTCCTTGCTCTGCAGGTTAGACTCCCACCGACGCCACGAAAATTTTCAAAACTGCGTCAACTAAATATCCTCTTTCGTAAAATGAGACTGTAGTTTGTAGTTTCTGACTCGGAACCGGTTCGTCCTCGCAGCGATCTTCGACCCTGCCGTCCTCTCCTCCCTCCTCCAGGCACCAATCCACTTTCCGGACCAGTTATATATTTCATATGTGCGCAAATGATGAATGCGGTAGGATTCGACGCCTAGGCGTGCTTCAATACCCCTTCCCCCTATATGTCACATGTATTATGGGTGCGCGGACTGAGTAACGCCTGCTCTGATCCCCCCCCCCCCCCAGCCTGTATTTGTCCAGCGCTTTTACCGCGTAGCCCTTTGCAAGCGCGCACATTCTGTGTCGAATACGCATGTGGCAGATGATAGACAAGGGTTTTGTGTCGCGTCAGCCAACCTTCTGACTTTTACTTCCAATCATCTGAGCTTCTTGAGATTGGAGGAGAACGCCGATTGCTCTTGGTACCAAATAGCATCCGCCTTTAGTTATCGTTGCGCCTTGAGAGTGGTTGCGAGCGTTTGCATTTCACTTCTTTTCATATCAGTCGCCACTGTCCCCACGGGAATAATATTCGTCCTCGTCGGTTGTGCTCGGAGGAGCCCGCCTAACCGAATTGCCGCACTATCGATCCGGCCATACGCCGTGTGCGTGCTGATATCGTGATTAGTGTTCTGCCCAATCACTCGAAAGGCCAAACCCTCAAGGACACCATGGGATTGTTCCAATTACAATCTGACCATGAACATTTGCGTATGCTCCTCTTTTGGCCTCAAATACATTGATAGCGGACGGCTTAACGCGCCTATACTTCCGCCCTGGTTATTGAATTCTTTTGGGGATTGGATAAAAATGTTGCTCGGCGTCCTTGTGACAATTTCATACTACAGGGTGCCACACGAAAAACCCCTAAATTTATGATAATGTTTATACTGTTATAAAAATAAAAATTATTGAATACAATTATAACTAACAACTTTATTGTATAATTAACAAACTGTTACCTAATAACAAGTTACAGATACCGCTCAAAATGCTATCCATTAACTGCAGAACAGCGACGTAAGGGATCCATCCAGCTCTGAGCTGCTCGACGAATGACATCAAGAGGGATGTTGTTCCATGTGTCCATCAACACATGTTTTATTGACTCAATATCAGTGATTCCTATTCTTTGTCTCTGAACCTCCTGTAAGAGTACACTCTAAATGCAAAAGTCCATTACATTCAGGTCAGGGCTCTTGGATGGCCATTGCTGGGGTGTGATGAAATCTGGAGTGTTAACTCGGAGCCAGGCGACAGTGTCATTGGCAGTGTGTGGCTTTGCACCATCTTGCTGCCATGTCCAGGGTTCTCCCTGCATTACTTGATCAATATCTGTAAACATCTGCGGGCACATCTCCTCTCTGTCAACAACTTGATTTACAGTTTTTTTCGTTCTCCGACTCGGTGCAACACCAGCAGCATCTCCTTCAATAAAATAGAGGTCTGTTTTGCCTTGCCAGGAAACAGCACCGTAGCACGTGATAGATTTTTGCTGCTTGTCTATCTCTACCAGCAAATCTTCATCAGGAATATCAGTTTTGACTTCCACTCTACGATATATGCGTTCATTTTGCCTTTTCAGTGGTGCAGACAAGCAGAATGATGATTCATCTGAGAACCACACTTGCTTCCATTTTTCTCCTTCACCGAAGCGCTGAAGCATGGCATCACACTTTGCCTTTCGAGCTTGCTGGTTTGCTTCAGTTAAAACATGGCATTGAATACGTCGAAAACATTTTAAATTGGATTTTGCAATTGTTCTGTGCACATACCCTTTTGACAATCCCAGTTCTTTACAAATTTCACGTTGACTTGAATGTCTTCTGTGATGATCTGGTGGAGTAACGGCAAGTTCCAAGACTGCTCGCCTTGTTGGGGAATCGTGCCTGCAAGAAGTGCCACTACCAGGCTTACGCACCTTTGCTACAGGGGATCCACCTTGTTTGAATGCAGCCGCGACACCTCTAAACTGGCCAGTTGTAATGGCACCAAAAAATTTAGGCAAAATGTTCCGACATTACTGCAACCCCCATGTTGGATGTTCTTTCCGGAATAGGACGATGACCTCGCGCTGGAAATTGCTTAGCTGTGGAATGGGTCTGCACGTCTTTCCAGAATATTCCTGGCATATGGTGCGCAGGTGGGCATTTTAGAACCTTCTCCTCTGCGACCACCACCCACGTTGTGTGGGTGCTCCTCACCACTGAGCGGAACATGGCGTGGACGACATGAATGCGGGTGCGAACCAACGGGGGTGGCTTCACTTCGGATGTGGCCCAGGTGTTCTGTTTTCTCCGCCATCGATCGTGACGGCATGGACGGTCCGGCCGCCGTAACAATCACAAACTTAGGGGTTTTTTGTGGGGCACCCTGTAGATTGCGATTGGCCAGCGATCGTTGGCGTGGGTACGGCGTTCCCGTGTCCATAACGCTTAGCTTGATCAGGATCCAACCCTTTGGCCTGGTTACATTGATGTTCTGATGGTCAAATCTTCGTCCCGTAAAAACCGTAATTTGCTATAAAAATCAATCATTTAAGCCTCCACCCTGAATTTCTCACGCAATAGGTAATAGCATGATTAGCTTATCTTCCGCAATTAGTCTTGGAGCTTATGCCCCTACAGTTCTTCAAGAAACGTTTGCATAATTACCTGTATTGAAATATCGGCATACAAAGAAATATAATTATTAATAGGTGAAGTTTTTTGGAACGAATAACGTGTATGATGTGCATTTTCGTTCTCGGACAAATTAGAAATGTACGAAAACAGTCAACTTAAAGCAATGCCTAATACAAGATCCTATGAGTGACCAGAGTATAGGTCAATAAGCGTCACCTGCATTTAATTATCCGGTTCATAGTGGATGTTTGTGTCTCCATGTGACCTTGAGAAATTTGCACTTGACGTCTAAATCGGTATGCCCGCTAATGTATGCTTCATCTGAGTGCATTGCCTCCAGAAATTCGTGGCACTTCGTGGTTCGACAGACGCCAATTATTTGGGCTTTTCTCCCATGAAAATTTTTGTCCTATGTGTCCATGGCAGCTTGAGATAGGCGGTCTTGTCCTCTCACCGCTGACTGGTGGTCAGGTATTGGGGTGGGTAGTGATATCCCAGTTTGGCCAAAATAGACTGCATCGCAGCTGGTACATGGTATTTTGAGGAAGATTTCTTTGCTACTGAAATAGCCAACCGTGTCCTTACGGTGTGAAAGTTAGGTGCGCAAAGTAGTTATAAGCTTATACGCAATTTGTACCTAGTGTTTTCTTAGCTGCCTCTCAATGAACTCAAATATATTATTTACGAATGGGAGTGTTAGCCAGCCCGTTGGTGTTGTTATATATGTCTCCTGCTCTCCGTGAACAGCCTGACCTCAGACTAATACCACCCAATCCACAGACAATAGTTATTTGTATTTAAAAAAAAGCTACTCACATTTTGTAAGTAGCTTATTTTAACATCTTCTGTTTCCTTTCCTGTGCGCATATATATGGTGCGCCGGCATATAATCCGTTTTCTCTGCGCTCTCTAAAGGGTGTTGGTCCAGCTTTGAAGGATATCCTCGCCGTTCCCGATCCCTACGTAGAAGAGTGCAATGTGAGCTCCGATCTCTTGCGCCTAGTGCTCACCTTTGATGCCTGCACTGTCGCCGAGGGTGCCGGAGGCAGTAGCGAGTTCGAGGATGTTGCTGCTGCTAGCGGCGGCCCACCGGCTCTCCCTTCCGCGCTGCAGCATCTACCAGACATCCGTCTGAGACTCATCCGTGTGCCCACACCGAGCGTGCTGTGTGTCAATGGGCGCCGAGTAGGCCGGTCCTGGACGGCGCCTGTGATGCTTAAAAATGTCTTCTTCACTTGTGTCTAGCTCTCTTATCCCCTGCGACCCCGTTCTCTCCGATTTCCTTTCTTTCCTCGGTGCACAGACACAAGAGAGTTTATTTGTTTTATCTACAGGGTCCACCCCCTACCCAACCAGCATCCCTACTGATGTTTGATCGCACATTTTACTAGTGCATTTAAAGCTACTGGGTTTTCTTGCAATCACATTTTTCTGGTCTTATTTTGTCTCTGTCCGATAACCTTGTTTGGTGAGAGAAGATAGATTACAGTTCATGTAACGTGATTCCGTGTTGGTCTGGACAGCGGTCCCTTGGCTCGGACCGCCGTCTTTGTAGTGTGCCTGGTTTCCGATGGCAAGTAGGATCCAAAGGTCGGTTTAAGTGACTTGCGCATCACTGGCCTATAAATGTAGACCTTGGACCTTTAATGTTGTCCTGCTATTCTGTATATCATCAGGACTAGTAAAATTTCCATGATTGAAAGGCTCGGCACTTAGTCGAATCCCTTGCATACTGGTATTTCCTTTTGAATTCTCACAACTAAGAACATATGAGACAACTATTTTTTCGGACTATCAAATTTCTCGAGCTATTGCAAATCGGTCTAATCCCAATATTGATCTTGGAGACCTGGGAGCACGAACGTCCGTGTTGTTTGTAGCCATGGAAGCGGATCCCACATGCATGTCTTATAGCAATTTCTAAATGAGGCTTATGCATAGATAGTTCCTCTAATCGCTTTTACTGCTGGGATCCCATATCCCGCAGTGTTGACTACGTCCAATTATTGTCCACTATGGAGAGTAGCGTATCATTTGAGTGATTCGTATCGGAAGGTTTTGCGAGAATAGAATTCGAGATTGATGTAGTTTCATCTTTACGTAGCTAAGGCGGTATGTGTTCAGGTACCCCCGTTTCCAGGCCTCTCGTTCAGCTGATGTATCCTGTCTACAGAAGTAGGTGTAAATGCACACCGATGTGGCCTCCAACGGGTGTCAGTCTCTACCTTCCGATTGTAGGAGGGGAGAGTTCGTCACGAACAGGCGTAATTTCTCACGGGAAAAACGCTTGTGATCGCTATCTTAAGCCTACGTTCGGCCAGAATTTTCAAACTTCACGGGACAGAGCGGCTTTTTGGCCTCATAAAGATCGGGTGCCAATGCGTTTAGGAGCATGGACATGTTGGAAGGACTTGGACGGTGTGGGTGTGAGATGATTGTGACTCCCAAACCAGCCGTTTTTATTTGGAATGGATGATACCGTGGGTTTCGTATAGTGTGGTGCCTATGTTCACTGTTCTTCTTCAGGTCGGTTGGTCATGGGCGAGTTCTCCCCAGGTCATTGGGATTATCTAGGGTCGCTTAAGAAGGTTTTATGGTTGTCCTCATAGAGTGGTTTCTGTCCCCCTTGTCGGTGAGCATTCGCAGCGACATCACCGCAGAAGACCCATTTAAGTAGTCCTTCATCCTCCACCTCAACAGTTGAGCGCTCGCTTGCAGTTGCACTAACCGCAGCACGGCGTGGATGTGAATGATAACGGTTCGCTTAAGGACTTCCGCCTCCATGATCCTGTCTTGCAACCTGAGTGAAAACTGATTAAACATTCTGGCTTGGTTAGCAAATACCTCCGAAAATCCACTCCGTTTAGGAATGTCGTCAAGGCGACTGCCCTGTGTATCTTTAATGTTTAGTTATTGGCCTTCGCAATTCCAAATGTGGGCTTCCAGCATAGCCAAAGACTGCCTTGCTTTGGAGACCCGGTTAACAGTTGCATCCCTGATTGTGTTGTTGTGGCACAGCTTTCTTCCAAGTAACACAAACCTGCCCATAATTTTCAGCTGGGCACTGATCGAGGGAATATTGCAGTCAACACTGGGTGGCGGTTGGTGCAAGACCCCCGTTTTGTTGGCGTTGGACGTCTTTTATCACCCTCCGCAGTTTCAGATCATCCGCGAAGAGTACTACGTCGGATTCAACTTTTCGCACTATGTCATTTGTATAGATGACGAAAAGGAACAGCCCAAGGACTGATCCTTGGGGAACTCCACCTTTGGCAGGTGCCCACTCTAAACAATAGCCACCTGCAGTAACTTTTTGATTACGGTCTCTCAGGAAATCTTTAATCCCATTCAGCAGATTACCTGGTATCTAAAATTTGTACAGCTTTCGGATGAGGATCTGATGTGGGACGCAATCAAACGCCTTAGTGAAGACATTATGTATAATATCTACTGGATGTCTTTCATCTATGGGCTTTGGCCAGTGTTTAAGCGGTTTTATGTTGTAAGTAAGACAAGACCTCTTCTCATAGGAACCATGGTTGACTGGACTATTTTGCCAGCGCCAACACAAACATGAAGACAACAGTAAAGCTTTGGGGAGTTGTGGCTCAAATCCCAACCGAGTGGGAGTATCGTTGAGGCCATCTTACGTTAAAGTCATTGTGGTCTTATTTGTAGTCCATTTTTAGTCACTCAAAAAGAATTACACACCTTGAGCTGACCACGTGGTCCAAGTTATCACTGCAGTTTGCAACCTTCCAAGCCACGACTGTTAGGGCGTATCTTAACTCAAAGTACACGCCACCCTAACGACGCGATACCACCTGCCAATCCACGCAGAGTGCATGTAACGACGCGCACAGCGGCGCGGCGGCGCAGGACTCTAATGCAAGCCAAACATCCAGTCCAGCCACGCAGACGAAGTGCGTTATCTGACACCTGCGCCCAGTCCCTGCCAAACGGTCAACTAACACGCCAACTCTTATGACTCCCCCAGCCAATGAAGTCATGTTTTTCTTGTGACTCCAATCAATTGTTCCAAACTTGTACAGAAGCGTTTGCTCGCTCTTAAGTATGCTGTACTAGGTTTGCTCTAAGACATCTGTTTTATGCACACTTTTTGTTGTGTTATTCCTTCGGGGCTCACACGAGGTGTTAGTCAGACGGGAATACCGCAGCCTTGGTTACCTTTACAACAACAACCTTAAATGCGCCATAGCAGCTTCAAGCGCATCAGTTTGTACGTATGTGGTAAGCGCACTGGACCGTCGACCCCCCTCTCCCGTCGTCGTCCCCCAACCCTAGCATCAGACCGCCATTACGGCTGGTGAACCCTTCTACGCGCGCTGCAGCGAGACCCGGCCCCTTGACGCAGACAACAGGATGACCAAAAAACAGAGATAACAATGAGCCGTAGCCATCGGACTCTCAGTCCAGTTGACAGTTGCTCAAAACGCAAAGCCCACTAGGCGTAGTCTGGTATACAAGCAAAATACACCCAAACATGCCTGCACTCAACTAACAACGGGAATGATGTGTAGTGCCCCTGAATGACCGAGGGAACTGTGCTCGGCAAGAACTCACTGACGAATGAAGTTGATTTGTTCATCAAGCGAGAACCGCAGCTGCTTCAGACACTGGGCAAATATTGAAAATTTACTTAAGCATGATTTTCGTAACCTTTTATTTTCCTCATCTCTACCGAGCAGCTTTTTCAATGACTACGAGAGCTGCCCATCGGGAATTTAGGAGACCGTCTTAAAACAACTTTCTCCTGCCTCGCGTTCCGCAGGTACAATGACGTCTGGTATGCCACAAATCATTCAAACGACTGAAGTTATATGGATGTACACTGTCTTAACTGTTCCCCATTCGTTGGCTTCTAACCATTACCAGAATTCCATGCTAGCTCCTGAGATGTTGAGGCCTCACTATTATGTACGCTTTCTTTCGAGCTTTCATACGGCCAAAGGAAAACTGTATAGACGTTTCATCATATCATATGGAACCAAAATATTATTATTAGCCTACCTTATCCCTAATTTTATTTTTCTACCAAGTTTTTACTCATACACTCTTTTTGAAATGGAGGCCTCTTGAAATCTGCCGCCATTTTCGATGTAGGAGTTCTTTCCCTGCCGATCTTCTTATTCGCACTTATTTTCAAAATTCGCCAACTATTGGCCGAAATAATCGTTAATCTGTGCATTTTATATGCGCCCACTGAAATGATGTTATTTAAGTAGTAAGTTTGCTCTGAGAGTGCCTTCTTGGCCCCCGAAAATCGAAATTTCAAATTGCATTAGATCCTGTTTCTGGACATCAACTATACAGTCTTTATCATTTCCGAGGCCCGGCGGGACACTTAGGTAATCATTCGTTTACTCTTACGGGCCCAATAATATTAATTTACTGAGCAGTAAAAATCCAGCGGAACAAGGTAAAATAGTTGGTTTTCAAAGGATGACGGGACCTTGAGAGTGATTTACTTTGTCAAGCTGTCAAGAATCCGAAGTTTCTTTACAGCTATTAAAGGAAAAGCACACGTAACAGGAACCCGATTACTGTCATGCAAAATGATGATGGTCTCAAAATCTCCCACTGTAAAAACAAAGCAGAACACTTTGCCAAGTTCTTTCGCTCGGTTTTCACACCATAATCTGCCTTCAGTGCAACTAGTGACGAGGTCGCAGGCGCACCAAATATTGAGGTTATTTTGTCTGAGAAAGAAACGATTTTCCAAAAACTAAAATCTTGAAGGAATGTAAATCTCCGGGTCCAGATGAGATTCCTGCGAAATCGCTCAAGAAACTTGCTAGAGAGTTGGCTACACCGTTTTCCATGATGTGTCATAAATCGTTTGAAACTGGAATCCTTCTTCCGGGCTACAAAGCAGCGCATATTACACCGCTTTAGAAAAGTGGTAGTCATTCAGCTGCGAAAAACTACACACCCGTGATTCTGACCTCCATATGCTGCAAAGTAATGGAGAAGATCATCAAGAAGCAATTGATTATATATTGTGAAACTCACAATATTTTGTCGAATGTGCAATATGGCTTTCGTAAGGGGTAGGTCATGTGTTACAAACTTGCTTAACACGATGCAAAGCTGGACAAAGGCAATTGATGCAAAAGAAACCGTACATGCAGCCTACATTGATTTCCGGAAGGCCTTCGACAGTGTTCCCCACCAACGTCTCCTGAAAATGTTGAGATTGACGGGTATCAGAGGCGGACTTCTTACGTGGATTGAGAATTTCCTCGCTGGTCATTCCCAAACTGTGTGTGTATGTCAACAACAATCAAGGCCGACAGTGATAGAGAGCGGAGTCCCTAAAGGTTCACTT
>JAYGXS010000006.1:6496766-6531919 GCA_036362985.1 Ligula intestinalis
CGCATTTATCGACAGGAATCGAGTCACAAGTCCTATAGACCCCTAACAGTGTTGACCTTCCGGTGGAATTATGCTTTAGGAAAATTAGACCCGTTTGGCTATCATGCGGTCAATGTCGTTTTGCATTGCTGTGTGACTACTCTGTTCTATCGGTACGAAAATCACCTTTTTGAGACCCAGGTTTTCTCTTTATATCCTCGAAAGGTGTGGTGCCCTCGCTGCAGCTTTGTTATTCGCTGTTCATCCCATTCACGTTGAAGCGGTACGTCAGCATCGAAAGCAGCATATTTTAGCCTGGTTCTAGGTAACATCTGTAGTGGGGAGAGCCGAACTTTTATCCGCTGTATTTTTTCTATTCGTGCTTACGTTGTACATTCGTTTATTACACCGGAAATATTCGTTCTATTCCAGTGAGTTATAAGCATTTATTATAACCCAATCTAGCTGTCCTCACTCTCCTCCTTATCAATATCCTTATTTTTGCCGGAACCCTCTGCAAAGAGCAGTGCATTACCGTAGTCGCCGTGGCATTTGCTTACGACTTTCTTAACCTTTTTATTGCAAGTCCACTTCTTTTTCTAATGGAGTTCTATAGAACACGCTTCATGAAGTTACTACATGGGCAGCTTCACAATCAGCAAAACTTGAACTGCAGGGGTTGAACTTCCCGGCCAAAATTTTGCTCTTATTTTTCCAGCGAGCATCCATCAGAGGCCATAGCCCTTTCCGTCAGTTAATATTTCGTGCATTTCTCCTTGCTGGTGGTGCTGTAGCATTCCTGCTATTCCGACTGCGCATAATGAAGTCTGAACTTCCACATTTCACGCCGTAAGTTTGCTTGACTGATTTCTTATTCCGATCAATACTCGCAGTTCTCTATCAGCCTTCCCTCATAGTGCTATTTTCGCTTCTTACCAGATTTGACAATCCCGCAGCACACGCGGAACCGTTATCCAGACGTTTGACTCATCTCTACCTTATTTTCTTCAACTTGGAGCTTCTTTTCTTCCCATCGAGTTTGTGTGCTGATTGGACCATGGGCAGCATACCCTTAGTTACTTCCTGGAAAGACGGCCGCAATCTTCAAACTCTTTTGGCATTCTGCTTGTTGTTCGTGGTTGGCGTGCGTTCTATACATCCACGCACCCCTCAGAAACAGGCCCTAGCCCTAATGATGGTAAGCCCTGCACAATTTCTGTTTGAATGACTAAACTTACTATCTATTGACTTTTATGATTTCGCATTAGAATTTGAGTGTGTTGATTTTTTCAATTGTCCCATAACATGTTCTATCTACTATTCAGCCATTGGTATATCTAGAGATCCTAACCAAGAGGACTTAGCCAAAAAGTGGAGTCCCAGTTAGTCTAGAAATTGGTTACCTGACGCGTCAACACGCGACGGGTATTTGAAAGGCTCTTGATTAATTTTTATCACCAAATAAGCAAACTGTCCTGCCTAACGTGTTCGAAGTCGAAAACAGTGGCAACACTGCCCGCTATTCAAGGGGCAGAGTTGCCATCTCCGCCTTTGAATTAGAAGTCAATCTCAAACAAACTATTGCAGCATCAAATCGTGAGCAGAGGTGGGCTGCACATTCGGGAACAGACTGATACTTGATTCGATTAGCGCCTGTTGCTGGATGAATCAGCTTCACGAATGTCACGGATAGCAATGACCCATTGGCGGCGATCGGAACTCATTGTTACAAGCCTTAAACGGTACGAGATCCATGCGTTCGACGTTTGACTTGACAGTGTTAAGCCGGATTTTCAATTGACCGTCATGTCGCTATCTCCAGTCTGCACTACAAGAGGGATTCCGACCAACTTACAGAGGTTCGTCGATGGCTTACACAAGACATTGTAATCGGTGATGCTGGATGTATGACGCTAGGCTTGGTAAGTGGAAAAACCTGCGATGTAGATCGACCTTGTAAAGTCGATCCTGCCAGGAGATCCGTAACATGCATCGAAAATACCAACGGTTGAGTACTTCGAGCGGTAAAATATCTGTTTTTCTGGCTGGTCATGTTTCACAAGCATATACTAACACCGGTCTAAGAGGTGCTCTATAGATCAACAGCTTAGTACATAAACTGATGTCTTTACGAGACCAAAATGGTTTGGCTAGCAGTCTTAATCCAGATTTTTTTTCTTCCTCCTGTCAGTTGGCTTGTATATTCCAGCCCAAATAGCGAGAGCAGGTAAATTCTTCGATAGGTTGACCACTAATATACAGCGGTTGCATCGTGCCAAGGTACGTATTCAGGAGCTTCGTCTTGCATACATTAATCGTAAGACCAACAGTTGCAGCGAAGATTTTGATTCGGTCTGGCGTTGACTGTAACGACTGAGGGGTATTCCCAAGTACGACAATGTCATCGGCATACTCCAGGTCAGGTACTCTGAATTAAGGGCTCACTTCACATCCACTATCAGGTAGAATTGATTGATGGATCATCCAGTTGATCAAGAAGTGCAAGAGAACTGGAAAAGAGAGCATCCTTGTCAAACTCCAGAAGTCTGTTTAAAAGAATCTGACTCTGCTTCACGCGTTCTTATTCTGGCTGATGTTGTGCTATAGATGGCTTTGATCATATTGAGCGAATTTATTGGTAGACCGTCGCAAACACTTCAGTGGCTATACCGATGAAACTGATGCTGCTCTAATTGGAACATATGGACAAGATGATGGAGAAAAGCCAGTCAGTGGGGATCACTTCTGTAGTCTATATAGTCAAGTTCAGTCAATAAATGATTCTGTCAAAGTAGATGAGCCAGTTTTGTAGACTTCCACCGGGATGCCATCCTCACCCGATGCCTTATGACCTTTCAATTGTTGCAATGCCATTTCCCCTTATCATCTCATAGGTGGCTCGCAATCAATATTTGGCGCAAAACCACATGTACTGTGGGCTGTTATATATAGCGCTCGACTAATTCACATGATTTATGACACCTTTTTTATAGGTAGGGACCTCTAGCATCTTTTAACTACAATTGCTTTTGACACGAACCTGGGCTTTAAATCCAGTTGATTCCTTATTTTTTGCTGCTAGGGCCTTTCCCTCCTAGTATTTCCCTTCATACCGGCCTCCAATCTCTTCTTCTACGTCGGATTCGTAGTGGCTGAGCGCGTTCTTTACATTCCCAGCTTGGGCTTTTGTCTGCTGATTGGCTTGGGCTTTCAGAACTTTTGCCGTGCTCTGTCGGCGCCTACTACTGCGAAAAGGAATAGGTGTGTGTATCTCCCGTCCCCTTTTATTTGTACCTGTTTCTCGTCTTGCTATCATGCGTTTTTCTATTCTACTTGAAGCTGGCGGCGGCAAGTCTGCCCACAAATCCTCCTGGCTTTCATCTTGGCCGTATTTGCTTGCAAGACCATTCGGCGAAATTATGACTGGTTAGTGCGTCTTTTTTGGGGATTGCCTCCCCCCTTTTTTGGTGAAGGTAATAGACAATGCCCTTGAAAACCCCATTGTGTTTACATGTTAGTGCATCGTATGTATTTTTACACGCACGCCTAAATAGGTCACTTTAAAAAATGCTCCTAACCAACGGTGAGTAGCATTGTTTTACAAATAACTTCTTCCTTCCTGCGTCCAGGGCTGATGAGTACTCGCTGTTTACGTCCGCTGTGCGGGTCAACCAGCGCAATGCCAAGTTGTGGAATAATGTTGGCCACGCCCTGGAAGCAAAGAACAACTATTCAGAGGCTCTACACTTCTTTCAAAGAGCTGTGGAGTAAGTTTTCTGTCTGTCTGTGTGTCTTTAAGATGGCAGGTCAACTTTCCTACTTCTATGCTCAACGCCTGTGTCTACTCTGCTTCTCTTTTCTACAGGGCTCAACCCAACGACATGGGCGCTCACATTAATGTTGGTCGAACTTTTGTGAACCTGGGTCTTTACAAGGAGGCTGAGGCGGCCTATACGAGAGCTCTGGACTACTTTCCGAAACCCCGAAAGGGTCAGTTTTAGTCAGTATATTTGTAGTAAATGACAAAAGCTCCCAAAACTCGATTGAAACCGTGCAGGAGCGCATAAAAAGTGGGAAAGATGCCAAAGCTGTTACAGGTTGCTTTGGCGGGCAAAAATGCGAAAAATATTTATGCAATATGAATAGGTAAAAAAGGCGTAGCGTTTGCGAAACCGCAGCGTACACGTTCACTACATTGCCACTGTAAGATATTCACGTAGGTCACTTTAATGTAAATAAACGGTCTATTGAAATGAATGAAATGAAATAGTATGTCAGAAAAGCAGTTGGCGCGCATACGTAGGCTTTCGATAAATTCTCATCCGGCGGCTGGCTACGCCGTATCTGTCCGCGAAAACCTTCCACAGGCGAAAATGCAGGCGTCTTGAACGCGATCATGATGGAAGAATGCGCAGCATACGTTGACAAAAATGTCCACTGTCTAATGACTTTGAGGAAAAAAGAAAGCGTTTATTAATGCGGTACAGTTCCTTCTTCAGCTGGTAATCATGACCTGTAAGGTTCCTCCTTGATGCCACTTGAAAGCGATCCCTTCACTTGACATCTAGACCAGTTTCCCTTATTTACATTAATTTTGCTATACGGTCACTCCTGTCTCGTCCATAGTGAAGGGGAGAGAGATTCAATGCAGTCAGTTGCTGCTCGTATGGTCAGGGTCCACCTTCGTAGTACGTCTTTGGACACCTTCAAAAATCTATCAGTAGGCTCCCTAGCTCTCTTCTATACTCTTTGGTATGGGTCTTCTTTTTCTAAGTTAGGGCAATCGTTATTCGCAGTCATATAAGTCGAACTACAGTGCAAGGAGAGGGATTTTGGAAAATAACTAGCTGACCGTGTTGTTCTACACACCCCGTTAAAGTCATGCCGTTCAGAGCTTTTGCCAGTCTATCATAATTTGCGATCAATTAATTCGAAGCGTTCACTAAGGATAAAGGTGTAAATTAGTATCAATAAAATTTCAAAGGACATAGGTTCTTACATGTTGCATCTTTCCGAATCGTTGCTGAGAGTAATCTGAAACTTTCGGTGCTTTGTGACACTTCTTGGCCCCTCAGTCAGATGTGGCAGCTCCGGTCGCCTGTGTACGATCCTGACTGCAGTCTTCCTGACTTGGTCATCAAAACGGAGCAGGTGATTGAGGGAAGAGAAACTGCGGTCCATGCAAAACATGTCTCCTCCACTATCGCTAACCAACCGTCACTGAACCGTGACGCCTCTTAACTTTCCCCCAAAACTACTAGAGCATTGTGACAAGTCTTGTCACTGCCTGTCTGTTTAATTTCTACCACCATACCCCTAAATGTGGCTGCTACTGCATTGCGCGCCCATTCGTGCATTGGTTAACCTTTTCCAAACATTGCTGTTCAGTACAAGATTTCAGGTCCTAACGGCAAAGGATCTTTCGGTAGGTAGAATAGTGCATCTACAAAAACATATTACTAACAAATTCTAGTAGTGGTTTATTTTGTAAATAAACCACCAGCCTCTACATCACATAATGTCAGACTGTACCGTGCTGTCTGACTTGCTTTGTTAAATTTACCCCCAACCTCTGCAGGCATGACCTATCATACTCGCGTCTCACCCAAAGATCTTACCGTTTTCATCAACCTGGCTAACCTCCTCGTGAAGGATCCTGCACGTCTAAAGGAGGCGGATGCTCTTCTCAGGCGGGCCATATCCCTACGCGAGGACTACGTTGATGCCTATCAGAACCGTGGAAGCCTGTTGGTCACACTGAAAAGGTCCGTCTTTTTATCAGCGTTTTCCTCCTCTTTGTGTTCAGAGCTATGAGAGCTTCTGTGCGTTTGCGTCACTACATCTGTGCTGCGGGAGATAGGCGTTTACGGATCTGTGTGTGATTTCGTGTCAACTGTAATACGCTACATCGTCCCGACAGAACAACAGGCTTGTGACCAGACCAGTCGATAACTTTTCTATACACAACTTGTAACACGTCGAGATAGTTTAAGAGTGCGTACCAGTTTGTAATAAGGAGAAGGTAAGCACTGGTTCTGTACCGATCAGCTTTACCACCAGTGACAGTTCGGTCGTCGATTTGGACGATATCCCCGGCTCTACTACTGCCTGAAAGTAACTCAGTTACTTTTTGTCAGCTGTTATTAGATCATCATATTGCTCGAGGGGCTGCTGCCCTGGAGATTGGGTATGGTTGGCTGGTGATAGCTAATAAGCTAGGCATGGTCATTCCAGTCTGTTTTGTCTGTAGTTTATTTATGTCTACAATATGTTAGTCGCTAAACGGCTGCTGGCTAAGCTTCAGAGTGACTCCCAAGGCATAACGGGACGAGTCTGCCCTGCAACCGATCGGTGAGCGCCCAGCTACTCTTGTGTATACTCCAGCTCGAAACCGGCAAAACAACTAGCCCATGATGAAGTAGTTGGAATGATGAACTTCTAACCAACAAGGTCGTGGGTTCAAGTCTCGGGGCTTGGGTATGGTTGACTGATGATGACGTATAAGCCAGAAATTGTAATTTCTGTCGCTCTTTTCTTTGCTTATAATCTGTTAGTGTGCCCTCTGCATTCTCCGTGCCGTCTTAGTTCGCAGGAGGAAAAAGGGAGACTAAGTCATATTCCTTCTGAAGCTGACTACTATGCCAACCTCACAAACGTAGGATCCGAGTTGTTTTAGGAGCCACTACATTGTGGGGCCAGGTGGTGTGTGGCGCGCGTAGATGGGGTGCTTGACAGTCACTATCACTCAAGTGAGAAGCAAACTGGCCGTGTTTCGTTTTTTTGCGAAACCTTGATTCATCTTGCGCGAACCAGGCGTGTGTGTGGCACGCATAGATGAGATGTGTAAACCAGGTGGTCTGTGGCACGTTCATATTGGATGTGTGGCCGTGCGTGTGTGTCACGCGTAGACGGGTGTGCAGACCAGATAATGCGTAGCACGCGTGGACGGGATGCGCAGACCGGGTAGTGTGTGGCACGCGTTTATGGGATGTTTGGCCTATGTGTGCGGCACGCGTGTATGGCATTTGTAGGACATGCGTGTGTGGCACGCGTAGATGGAATGTGTAGGCCGTGCATGTGTGGCACGCGTAGACGGGTTTAAAGAGCAGGTAGTCTGTAGCACGTGTATGTAGCATTTGTAGGCCATGCGTATGTGGCACGTGTAGATGGCATTTTAGGCTATGCGTGTGTGGCACGTGTAGATGGCATTTGTAGGCCGTGCGTGTGTGGCACGCGTAGATTACCGATCGAAACCAACAAGACAATGAGCCCGTAGCGCGGTGGTTAGGGCGTTGGACTTGCCATCAACTGGTCGCGGGTTTGATCCCCAGATGTTGGCCGTGATTGACTGATAACGGCTTATAAGCCTGCGCGAGTGATACCACTCTCCCTACTCTTCGTTCCGTGATGTGTTCCATAACCGATCAGTGAGCATCTATCTGTGACTGAATATTCCTGATCAAAGGCGGTTGGGCAACGAGCTCGTCACACATGAAGGCCGACACTGCTATTGCTGCTACTAACTAGCGATGCAACTAAACGATGATAGTAATGGCTCTATTTATGACATCAATATTAGTCAGAGGTGATGCTGATTCATGTCAGCGTTGAGCTCATGCCCCCTCGATCTCAATTAGGAGTGTGAGCCTGGATTTATGCTCTTCCAGATGGAGTGCATATTTGAGGCCCGGAGAACATCAGGGCTTGCACTGAGTTCCGCTCTTTTATCTCTATCCACTAAAAGCTGTGTCATTTGCTCCTATATTTGAACTGAGAGGACTAGGATACTGCTGCTAGAAGTAATTTCTAGTGCTAGGGGAGCTAATTCTAGTAATCGTACTTACTGTGATCCAGTTGGAAAATAGAGCAGTCTAATACAGTGCAATATTAGTGATACTAATAGTGGTAGCACTAGCGATAATCAGTTGTATATTCCGGAGGGAACTGTTATCGTTTAAATCTAACGACTGCATGAATATGCTCGTAGGGAATCGGCCCCTAGGATGCAGCTCCAAGCAATATCGGGACAAAATAATAAGCTTATGGGTTTACGAAACGTTGCTAAAATAATAGCCCCAGTTTCCACCATGCCTTTACGTCGCAACATAGTACCGTTTGCCATCTTCGGGCTAACTTTGGGCTTACTACAGTATATGGCTTGCGATAGAACCTGACCAATAATAACTGCCGTGCTACGATAGCTACTACTACTTGTACTTGTAACGGCATTCACCTCGGGCGGGTTGAGCCGGCATCAGTTTTGACGTTGACTGCATCATGAATCACAGCTGTCCAGGTGCGTCGATCTTGCGCCTGTTCACACGAGAGCACCATCCATTCACGGTTCCACTGGCGTAGGCCGTAGACGCATGGGCCGGAAACTGACGACAGATCCTGCTTGACCGTTGCTGTCCAAGTTTTCAGCTGCCCGCCGCGACGTTTGCGCCAGGTGGGGGGAGGCGTCGCCACAAGCAGGTCACGAATCAGCTCACCATCATCACGCCGGGACGCATGCCCGAACCACCGAAGTCGTCTCTGAAGCAGGAGTGGAGGGAGAGCGTCCAGGTGACAGCGTCGGCGGAGATCGGAGCAGCGAATTCGGTCGACGCGTCGGTGGCGAAGGATGCGGCGTAGGCAGTCATTGTCATACACCTCAAGGCGCCTCATGTCCTCAACACGCATAGGCCATGTCTCTCCGCCATAGAGCAAGATAGATCGAACCACTGCTTGGTAAACACGGGACTTTGTGCGTAGTGATATTTCCCTTCTATTCCATAGAGGAGCGCACAGTCGGTAGAAGGCAGATCGGGCACGGTTGACGCGTGATACAACCTCGTCGACACCTTGACCCGTTTCCGTGACCAAAGAGCCTAAGTATCTAAACGAGTCGACCTTTTCGAGAGGAGCGCCGTCGAGAACAATAGGAGTGACAGATGTAGTGGGCACACAGGAGAGCATGACTTGGGTCTTAGTCGCGTTTAGGCATAATCCGATGGATCGGGCACACTCATTAACCTTGTCCAACGCCTGCTGAACTGCATTACAGTTGTCGCCAAAGAGGACGACGTCATCAGCATACGCCAAGTCAGTCACCCATTTCGAGCGATCAAACTGCACTCCCGGGAAGTCATCCAGTGCTTTGGTCATGATCCAGTCCACCGCATAGTTGAACAGGGTTGGTGAAAGGGCAAAACCTTGGCGGACGCCCGTCCTGACGCTAAAGGCTTCCGTATCACCGTGCTGCGTCCTCACCCGTGTGGAAGTGCCACGATAGTATGCCTGCATGAGATTGAGAAGCTTAGGTGGTAGGCCGTCCGTCCTCATTATGTTCCACAGCGAACTGCGATCAACAGAGTCAAATGCGGCAGCAAAGTCGATGAAGCATAGAACAGTGGGTTGTTGGTGACCCCATCTCAGTTCCAGTACACGGCGGAGATTAAAGATCTGGTCGGTGCAGCCACGACCTGGTCGAAATCCACTCTGGTTTGGGCGGGTGCGCTGGTCTCTCGCAGTTTGGAAACGTTTGAGAAGAAGAGACGTGAATGTTTTTGCCGCTACATCGATAAGGCTAATGCCTCTGTAATTTCTGCACGCTCGTCTGTCGCCTTTTTTAAACAAGGGGAGGATCACTGCTTTTCTCCAGTCAGAGGGCACAACTTCGCTGTCCCATATCTTGGCAAATATTTGTTGTAGCCAGGGCCCAATAACCTCGGGTGCACATTTAAAGAGCTCCGGCGGGAGGTCATCCTCACCAGGTGCCTTGTTGTTGCGTAACCTCAAGAGAATAGAGACAACTTCCTCTACACTGGGTGGCTCTGTGTTGCACTCATACAGATGGTGGGGATCGTCCGCATTGGGCGACAGGTCAGACATCACAGGGGGATCATGGTTAAGGTGGTCACAGAAATGCTCGCGCCATCTCTCTAACCGGTCATCGATCTTAGTGATTACAGCACCGTTGCGATCCAGTAAAGTCTCGGTGGTGTTCCCCGAACCTCTGCTGGCCTGCTTTAAGAGTCGGTAGAGCTTGTGGGTGTCACCTCTGGTAGCTGCTCGCTCCGTTTCCGTGGCAAAGTCGCTCCAGTAGGCGTTCCTATCGGCTCGGATGGCCCTTGTCGTTTGGCGCCGCAGCTCTCTGTAAGTGGGGGAGCCAGTGAGTCTGGCTCGGCCGGCCTCCTCAGCTAACTCAAGTGTGGGTCTAGTGATCCAGTCGCGATGTCGCCGTCGGGTTTTGCCCAGATGGGTGTATGCCAGCTCTGACATCGCGGCCTTCAGGGACTGCCACGCCGGCTCTGCGTCCGCTCGGGCGTCAGGGTACAGGCCGTCGAAACGGTTCTGGAGTGCTAAGTGGAAGGCGTCGCCAGCAGAGGACTTCAGCTTTGCAACATCGATCCGCTGTGGTCGAGAGGGTCTGTGAATAGCTCTCAAACACAAGCGAAGGGTTGCCCGCTGTAGGACATGGTCCGATGCATGAGCGTTTCCTGTATCAGCACCGCGGTAGGCTCGACAATCCAAGACCGAGCTGGCCCAGCGTGCTCGGACAAGGATGTGATCTATTTGGGCCTGGGTATGCCCGTCATTTGAGTACCAAGTGACAAGGTGGTGGCGCGGATGATCAAAACGGGTGCTTGACACAACGAGGCGGTTAGACGATGCGAAGTTGACAAGGCGCTCACCATTGGCACACTGCGCTCCGACAGCAAATTTGCCTAGCACATGACGGGTTCCAGCGTCACACACACCTGGTCGGGCGTTCCAGTCACCGGCAATGACGAGTAGATCGCTTCTTGCGATGCGGTCAACTGTTCGCTGGAGGTCACCGTAGAAGTCATCTTTTATGCTGTCATCAGCAGCCAGAGTAGGCGCATATACCGAGATGATGGAAACGTTGATTGGGGCACTTTTCAAACGGACTCCTACTATTTATATTATCAAGAAACTAGCAATGCAGCTGAATGATAATAGAACTGACACTATTACTGACACGAAAATTAGTTAAGGGTGACGTGGATTCAATTCAGCGCTGGGCTCATGTCCCTCCGATGTCAATTAGGGGTGTTAATCTGGATTTCATACTACTCCGCGTAAATACATATTTTAGATCTGAAGCATACCAGGGCTTGCACTGATTTTCGCCCTCTCACCTCTATCCACTAGGCTGTGTCAGTTGGCACTACGTTTGCACTAAGAAGGCTGGGATGCTGCTGCTAGAAGTAATACGCCACTGCTAGGAGTGATAACTCTAGTGACCATGCTTACTACGAACAGTAAATAGTATGCTACAATGTGGTATGTAGGGGAGGGGGGCGAGAGAACCCGCTACCGAATGATGTAGGCATCGAACAATTGCTCCGTTTCTGAAGGAGGAACTGGCAACTGGTGCGTGTTCTTTGGCTGTCCTTACCTCCAGTGGTTTTTAGGCTGTTTCGCTCCCACACACATGTAACCTCTTTTCTCTCTCTCTCTCTCTCTCTCTCTCTCCGTGCAGACTTTCAGAGGCAGAACAAATGTATCGTATCGGACTAAAACATCAGCCGACGAATGCCGCGCTTCTCTACAACGTATGCACTTTCAATCGCCTTCTGCTTTTCTATGCTTCCTATGAGTCATAAACGCCTAAATCAACTCAGTTCCGTTCCGTTTAGTTGAGGGCCATTCCTTCTTAATGAATTTGCTTTCTTTTTCCTGCAAAGTCTGACATTAACCTTTTGCACTTTATGCCTTTTGAGGGCTTGCCCTAACCTGTTAGCGTTCTTCGAGACCTTTTATTGTACGCCAAAAAAGCTTAAATTCCCTGAAATCGCAGTAGCCTTACGGCTTTCTTTCAGCCTCACAATTGGGTAAGGATCGTATGCAGCTAGCCAGACATTTTACAATGCTTTCAGCCTGACGGTATTGGCTGTCCGGACTACTGAATCAACGCCCTCCATACGTACCGCGTTAAGTGTGATTGAAAGTGTGTGTTGTTTTTTTTGCATCGAAGTTAGAAGGAAATTGAAAAGTATACCTACAGCCGACTCCCCAGTTCGGCCAGGAGACTGAGTAGTACTCATTGTGAATTCGTAGCCACTGATGTTAAGGTGTCGTGGTAGTTTAAGTTTGCGCCTGTTGGTCAGATTCTCTTCCCACAGCTGTCACCCTGCACCAGCGACAGTTCCAAATCCAGTCGATCTCGTTGGGTCTACTGAGTGATCTCTCTCACGACTGCTGCAGGCCTATTTGGCTACCCTATTTTGATCCAAAGTACTGCGCATTGTATTTTGACCAGTCCAGGTGGGAAATTAAAATATCCCCGCCTTCCCTCTACTTTCTTGTTTTGTAGCTGGGTGTTGTTTTGCTGGAAACAAATCGAACAGACGAGGCCTACCTAAACTTCCACAAGGCCCTGCTCTACGACCCTGGTCACGAGGTGTGTACCATTTATGCGTGTGTGTGTGTTAGTCTTCTTAAGTGGCATCCGTGCACTCCCTCCCCCCTCCTTGCTTGTCTCGACGCTCCCACTCGTAGCTTGTGTGTGTATGTGTTGCCTTGGCTTTGCTCAAGTGACATGTTATAGGTAAAACTACATTCTTGTTTACTTCACATAACTGCCTACTTATGTCGTAGTAGTAGTCCTGTTTTGTTTTACTACCTTGAAGTCGGTTGTATTACCCCTTCCTAACCATATTTTCATTGATTGCTTTGGCATGTGCTATACACCGCTCTGTTTCCTATGTACCTTCCTCGTAGCCCGAGAAATATCTTCAGCGCCTGCCACTATAGACTGCTTGTACGTGTCGTTGTTGCCGTTTCGTTTGGTTCTTTTTTTGTACTTCGTGGGCCGATGATCGCATCCTCTTTTCTGTACTTACTGTTTTATCGTTTTAGCAAACCAAGTTTGTCCTGGCCACTTCCTATGCCGATACTTCCGACCCACAGCTCCGCGAGAAGGCTCGACTCTTGTACGTCTAACCTCCCTCGTTTTCTCTTCCTCCCTTAATCTGAAGACTTGCTTCAGTCTCATTTTCGTGTCAGCAGAGATGGTGACTTGGACTACAAACTAGTAGTTTGACTCTCGCGTTGGACGATGCTCACACGCTACGTGTTCCACAGCGGGACAGGCAGCGGACGGTGAATTGCATGTGAAAAGTTTTTTAGCAGCATCTGCTGAGCCCTATAACCCACACGTGACAAGACAGATCCAGGACAGGCGTAGTGGTTGCCATAGCCTAGTTACCCATCTACGCGTGCCACACACCACCTCGCCTGCGGATCCCATCTACGCGTGCCACACACGCACGGCCCACACATCCCATGTACGCGTGCCACACACAAGGCCCGTGCACAATAGATCAGGGCTTCACAAAAAATGGGTTGGTTCGCATACCATCTGAGTGAGTGTGACTGTCAACTAACCCGCCTACGAACGCCACACGCAGGTCCCACACGATGTACTGGCCTCTCAAACGACTCGGACTCTACGTTTATGAGATTGCCATAGTGGTCCCCGGTCAGAAGGAGACTGACCTAGTCTGCATTTTAGTCCTGCACACTAAGCAGGTAGGGGGATTTAACAGGCACAGAAAGGAGTCAGGAATGGCCATTTCTGGCTTATTAACCGTCATCAGCCAGCCGTTCCCACGGCCCCTGCGACTTCGTTAGTTAGATGTCCAACGCTCTAACCACTGCGTCACGGGTTAGTTGCCTTGTCGGTTTCGATCGGGAATATACACGATGTTAGATGGGCGCTTTCCGATCGGTACGGAATTCACTCTTTCCGTTATGCCTTTGGACTCGCTCTCGAATGTATACAGCAGCCGTTGCACGGCTAACATATTATAGGCAGAAATGGATTACCGACAAAACCAAGTGGGGTAGTCATTTCTTGCTTATTAGCCGTCATCAGTGAAACATACTAAACCCTTGGGTTAGCCGCCCCTCGTGGCAATTAGATGCCCCGCTGAGGTCTAATAAAAAACAACTGAGTCCCTATTGGGTAGGAGCTGAGCCGTGTGCATCCTCCAAATCAACGATTGAACTGTAGTGAAATTGATCCGCCCGTGTCTAGTGCTTGCCCTCTCACTATGATAGTTTGACGCGTGTCCTTAAAGTATATGGACGTGCTCAAAGCCGTGGATGGGAGGATTGCCGATTGGTCTAGTCATTTTGCGCGCAGAGTTTCAAACGGTACCAAATTCCACCTGATTTGGACTCTGTGATGAGTTTCACTTTGGCGATATCCCAGTTTCGATGGGATCCGAGTAACAGCCTGCCCTAGCTTACTTTGCAAAACTGCCTACTTATTTTGTATTAGTAATCACTTTTTGTTTTACTACCTTGGTATCAGGTGTTACTCACCATTAGCGTAGGACATGGTCTATGGTCTGGTTTATGTGCGTTTATAAAACCATGGAGGCACTTGGAATCGACCTCGACAACCCCGTTGCACCCACACAGCGCAGTCCCAATCGTCCTAATTCCGTCTTGCCATTTTCCTTCAGGTACGAGGAATTGTCACAAAGCGGCTTCGAGCCGGTACGCGTCCACTTCGGACTGGCGTTACTCTACTCGGACGTCGCAGACTTTGAAGCAGCTATTAAGCATTACAATGCGGTTCTGAAGGTCAGTCTTCCCATTTTAGGTCTGTTTTGGCATGGACCTGGTTTTTGAAACCAAGACACTAAGGACACGTTTTCTGTACGACTGAATTGCGAATCAAGGTCCGTCCGATGGATTCATACTAAGAAGGCGCCGTTTGTTAATGGTTAATCGACACGGGGAATTGTTTGATTTATCAATTTATACGCATGTAATGTCAACATATTGTGGTCATTTAAGTCATACCGTGTTCACTCTGGTGGTGCGAATCGATGAAATCTTACAGGGCCTGTTTTCCAGCATTGTCGGCGAGGGGTGTTCCACAGGCTACTGTATTGATGTTATATTTTTTGAAAAGAAGAAGACTCGATCGCTTGGACAATATGTTTATTCGCCTGACGTTTCGATATCCGTCACGGATTATTCATCAGAGAAATGAGTAGCATGAGGAGCCGTGGGAATTTTAGGTACGGGCGGATTCCCAACAGCCGCACGGGTTGTTTGTTCGAGGTTGTCTCCTGTAGCGCTTTAATTCAGTAGCCTATCCACAAGGCAGCGATGGCAAGCGACCTTGTTTGATGGCTGTTCACGCTCGCCATGTCACAGCGCTGTCGTCAGGTTTTTCGACGCTTTATAGGCTTTTGGCTTGCCAGGCCTCAGCCCGCCGCGCCTTGCCGAAGATTACATCTGATCTCTTCGATCTAGGACGTGATACACAGCTGAGCTGAATAATGTAGGCTTTCATTCGTAAAATTGGATCTTTTAAGTCAATTTATTGAGGGAAAAAATGCTTTCTCCCTGAATGAAATGCTCTGCAATTTAGCTGCACACTTAAAAGTATTTCAAGGTCGAGCTCTACAAACAGTCATACAGCCAGGGGGAGGAGTACTTTTAGCGGCATCATTGGGTTCCTCCAGATCACAATTTTCAGTAAGCACGTGGTCTTATCTGCTTCGCAGACGGCCAATTGTGACTTTACATTTTTTGCCCTTTCCCACCACGCAGCATGACCCTACACACCGCAGCTCGCTCTTCAATATGGCCCTCATGTACAACAACGAGTTGCGCCAGCCTTTGGCAGCCATTCCGCTGTTGAAGCAGCTGATCGAGGTAAGTACCCTGTGTCGATGTGCATTGCGTATTGACCATTTTGCATATTTTCGCGTCAAATGTATGTTTGTTGTGTGAGCGTTATCCTGAGCTCGGTAAAAATTATTTCGTGTATGTAATAACAACTAAGGACAACCCGTGCACAACTGAAACCTGGGCTCCCGTCTTCAAAATGTGTTGCAGTAACTGCAACTAAACTATGTTACCGAAACTGGACGAAAATTTTGCAGGCCAATTTACGTTCGCATCCTTCTCAGCATTGAAGATAGTGGAGTGGACCCAGCGGTAGCGCTCCTCGGGGAGGGGACGGGCGGCGCGTCAGGGAACAAATAAGTTTGCAATAATCCTGTAAAATAAGAAAGTTATGGGGGTAATTTGGGACGCGTACGCAAACCTCGGGCGAGGACGCTGAAGCACGCTTTAATACCATCGCTAACCCCCCACCGGGCCAACGGCGAGCGCATGTATATAGGGGGAGTGGGTCGTGACCGCGGGCGAGGTCATTGAGGTACACTTTCAAGTAGTACCACTAACCCCAACTAGAGTAAAGGACTGCGAGTGCAGAAGTTGGAAGATTGAGCAATTAACCCTACTTAAAGTTTGTAAGTAAGCGGTTATTCCCGTGGTTAATTTGAAAAGCCTTTTTTGCTTAATATACTGACTTAAGCGGTTATTGTATGCGGCGACCTTCCGAGGACCCCTCTGTAGTTTAATGTCATCATCCAATCCCTTCTGGGCCGACAACTAGCGTGCAGAAAACTGAAATATTCTGGATAATTCAACCTACTTAAAATTTGTAAGTAGGTGATGATAATAGATAAGGACACTTCTGCGGCCCCCGTAGGTACTCTCACCGACCCGAAAGAAACAATGGAGTCCAGAATGGACGTTTCTGGCTTATCGACCATCATCAGCTAGTTATGAGCTGCAGGCCCCTTGCGTTGCTCCTTGTGATAGGGAATATTAACTGTGGTAGGGCGCTCAGCGATCTATCTGTTGGGGGATTATTTTCGCCATGCAACTGCCTGCAAGGGCATAATGGGACGAGCGTGTTTTTAACTAGATAGATTGGTGAGCCTCCTACCATCCATTGAAGATGGTTGTTGACGATCATATTATAACTTTTTTTGAGTGTTTTAAGTGTATGTCTGTATAGGCGGACTTTCTGATGTTTCGCAATCTGACATTCCTTTTTCCTCTCTGCTTGTAGATTCATCCCTCGCACACTAAATCTTATCTTCTGCTCGGCGATATTGAACTGTCCGTCAGAAAGAACCCTACAGAAGCTCAGCGAGTAAGTCCAGCAGATTTTGGGCTCATGCCTTCCTCCCGATCTGTATTTCTATTGTCCTATTTTATTTATTCGTGGTAGTGGTGGTGGCCTACCTCAGGTTTTCATAAAAGCGCAAGTATCCTAAAAAGCCCATGTGGTAAATGAATTTGCGTGGCCAATAGAGGCTGGTGGGTGTTGGCGCTCCTTACACTGGTTCACAATTGGTTGACCAAGCCGACACAGTGCAGTGGCAATTGGGGCAGGATAGGTTTGGGGCTGTTAAGTTGGTGATATTGGTGTTGGTGTGGCAATTTATCATAGCGGCCTCTTCCTACCTGCACAATTTAAATGTCTCTTGCCAAGGTTTACTCGAATGGCATTATTTAGTTCTAGTTTTCTAGGCTATCGACGGTTTTCTTTAAACCAAAAAGATATTTCGCTTTATTCCAACCCTTAAGATATGTTTTCATATTTTAAGTGCATTATTGGGCAACCGCTAGGAGTATTCACGAGATTTCCAATTGATTTTGGTTATAACAGGCGTCACGTTATGTTGTAATTTACCCTACTAACAGCACATGATTCGCCGGTGTTTTGCCGCCGCTGCTTGACACGGCTGCGAGGGGTCTGGCTCACCAGTTGGTTGCCTAGTATTCCCTTTTTGCTTTCTATTTGATATGCCCTTTTTAATTTTTCTTAGCATTCAATTGCTGTGCTCGGTAAAGATCAGTTCAAGGTCTGTAAGCGCATATTGAAATTTGATGTACAGTGGAGCCTCGGCAGACAAGCAGTTGCATTTACGAGCATTTCAGGTAAAAAGCGAGCTACTCGCAGAAAATTTGTTTCACCTGGCTAGCTTGCGCTCATTTAAAGAGTTGTCAATGCGCGTGTCTGTGTCTTTGTGTCTTGCTTCTAAGGTGTGGGCCCTCGGTCTCAGCCTCCAGCCAATCAGTGAACTGCTGCAGTTTGATTGGCTACGTTCCGCAAGCCAAACGTTTCATATGACGAGCTCCGCACCGGAACAAATTAAATTCCTTAACCGAGGCTCCGCTGTACAGTACGAGTCAGAATTCTTGCAACATGCCGACATCTGCGAAAGCTTGATACTCTTTCGCTAGTCGGCACTGACTCAGGTCGTGATACGGATTATCATGTAGTCTATTTTGAATTTATTTCAGTCATGATAGGATTCCGGTATTTTAAAAAACTTCGTTCTGACCACCAACGAAAACGTATGTGCTGTAAAAAGTAGCTACTTAAATAGTATGCGTTTGTATCATTGATTTTGACTGCCTTTATAAATTCAAATATATTTTATGGAAGACATGCACGAAAAATTATTTCTTGTACTCGTTTGGTAGCAAATTACGCCTTCTCCAAATGATATGCTTAAAGAAATGGTATATTTCGGCTATAAAAATGTTTCTAAATTGCCCAATCATTTTGAAACCTACGGACTGCTACACTGGAATTCAAGGTTTACAAACTGCGCACTGTGTACATCCCGTTTAAGGAAAAGTTCGTTTTCGCCTACAGTTTGAGGAAGAAATCACATAATGCTCATAACATTTTGCAATATATGTGGAGCATATTTTATATAGTCAGCATTAATAAATTGACCGATACAATGTTCTATGAATGAACACCTCACAATCTTAAAAAAGCTCATAATTAGACATTTTTCTAAAACCGATGCATACCCTTTCTTTAAGTATAGTTTAAGTAATGTGTAATTTTCTATCCACTACGTACAATAAATAATTTTTTCGTGCATGCTTTCCATCAAATATATTGGAACTTATAATGGCAGTCAAAATCAATGGTTAAAACGCATAGTATTTAGGTAGTTACTTTTTACAGTCCATAGGTTGTGTTATTGATGAAAACGAAGCTCATTAATAAGGCCGCATCCTATCATGACTGAAATAACTTCAGAATAGGCTACACGATAAGCAACTTGAGTCACTGCCGATTAGCGAAAGAGTATCAATCTTTCGCATATGTCGGTATGTTGCACGAATTCTGGCTCGTACTGTATATATTTGGGCCGAATTCTGTCAGCCATTGCGGGATAACGGCGTAGTATGCACATACTGCCGACAGGTAGTCAGTAATATAAAGAAGACGAAGACGCGATCTCTGGAACGATAGTTTTATTCTGAGCTTTCGGCTCCACACGAGAAGCCATCGTCAGAGTAAATGAGAGAAGCAAGCGTCAGCTACGCATAACTGGGGTTGGTAAGGGAGGGGGTGGTGGTGGCAATTATTGATTGGTCTTTGTCCACGCTCAGAATAAAACTATCGTTCCAGAGATCGCGTCTTCGTCTTCTTTACAACAAGAACCTGGGGCACGCATATTCGCTGCTATTCGTCAGTAATATAACTTTATTTTGTAATTTACCATACTAGCATACTATACTACCTTGAATAACCTGCCCTTCACCAAGCACAATCATTAATTACTAAGCCGAAGTCGCCTATTATCCATTCACTGACATCTGTCTGTGTAAGGTAAGTGTAATCTAGCATCAGTGCACTGTCGCGTTCTTTGCTGCAGTCGCACAGACTTGAAACATGAAAACAGTCGGCGTTTTCAGCCATTGTATTCGTTCCAAGGAAACCTTACTGGCACCGTTTTTGCCCCCCCCCCCGATCCGCAGCTTTTTGAAAAGGCAGTCTCGCTTGAGCCCGAGAATCTGCAAGCCCGTCACAACCTCTGCGTTTCACTGGTCGATGGCGGTGATCTGGTTGGAGGTGAGCGCTGTCTTGTGGAGGCTGCGCGTCTTGCTACCGACAAGGATCACTACATCTTCAAACATCTGTCCATCGTCCGTGCTCGTTTGGCCGCGTCTGCTGTTGGCGGGACACTCCACAGCCCCTCAAAGGATGACCCCTGACCTGCCGCCCATCAGCGCATTTTCCGGCCCTCTGGAAATCCCCTATACATATTGAAAGGTCTCTCTTCGGTTGAGCTTTTGTTTTGGCGCAGTGGTGGTGGTGGTTTTAGAGGCAATTGCGGGTATTCTCAGCCTATTCCGGTAAAAATATTTATCTCAAGTCATTCAAGGAGCTTTATTTCGCTTCAGTACATATGTGAAATTAATGGGGATGGAAAGATATTCGTTTCTGGGTCTTTCGCCATCCTCAGCCCGCACAGACTGGCATCAAGTGTAACCTCGGGTTAAATCAGTCCGTACGTTTACGGCCCTTTCAGTCAAAGTTAGTTCCACGCCGACAGCGCGCGAGGCCACATAATTTAGTTGGTGGAACAAATGTGACTTCATATAACCTCGAAGGCAGACACCCCAAGAAATGTAATTTCAAGGAAAGGTGTTCTGTGGGAAAAGGAGGAAACTTTATTCAGTAAATTTTCAACACTGGGTCCCTAGGTCATCGTCAGACTTGAGAAATTGGTGCAGACTCGTATCCGTCCAACAGTCAACTTCTTCCAACCGGTTCTCAACTCCATTTGTGCAGAATACACTATTTATTACACCTGGCGTCTTACTTTTCTTCCCCTACGGAAGATAAGTTGTAGATCGTAGCGGCAAGGGTTTTACCTAGTAACCTAAGCCATTGCGACAGTGATTTACATGATATTCTTTAGGAAGACTGCAAATCAGAAACAAATTTGTATGCACATTGCCTCAAACTATTCCATAATCACCTGAACCGCAGGAATATGAGTGTTCCTCATTGCGGCGCGTCAGGGTGCAACACGGTGACAGACGATTTGTATATATTCCACAAAGTACGAAAAAGACTTTATTTGTTGACTCAAAACATTTAAAAAATCGTAAAATAATCATGTTTCCAAGTGGGCACAAGGTTCTTGAGTCGTATGCAAGAGGGTAGGAGAGAGGAATACCACTAACAGTCCATATTCTGAGTTCTTTTCGCAGCCAGACAGAGGTAAGTTTTCCTTGACAGATCTTCTGGGAAAGTCGTGTTAACCAGATCCGTAATTTGCCGCACCGAATAGCGATCAGAAAAGTGCATGAGGTAGAGCGCCCCAATCGTCTAAAAAATAGGAAATCCCAATTTCAGAAAACGAGACGACGAATGAAGATCAACACAAACAAGCAACCCCATGTCTAACAGGTAACAGATATCAATATCAAATACTACTCTCTTTAATGAGTTAAATATAATCGTACCCATCAATATAAACTCCTGTTGCTCAGGCAACTGATGCCTGTTGGGGGAAATTCGACCTTATATTGGCGGAATTTAAAGAGGGTAAATCTGGGCTACTGAAAATATAAAAGTAGTTTATTGTTATAAGTCAAAGGTGAATAGGACATCTAAAAACATTTCAAACACGTCGGGGTACCGTTCTCTGAAGGAGGTTATTTGTGAGGGCTCGCAGAGAGCATGCTCCCTAAAAATGGCTGCTTATGCACTACGACTTTTTCTCATACATGTTTGATGCATTTTTAAATGCAGATAAACCTCTTATGGAAAAAATGCATACTAATATGTTTGCTTGCTCTCGTTCGGTAAGGAATCACCCGTTATTCAAACACAAAGGATATCATTCGGTTTAAAAGATTCCTTAATTGCCGAATAATTTTGAAGGCTAGCTGCCTTTATATTTGAATTTACGGTTTGCAAACTGCATTCTGTTTAGAGACAATCATGTATTCCACATATTACACTACAAGAAAGAGGACACATAGTTCTCACGAAATTCTACGGTCTTAACAAAAACTCATAATTAAAACCGTAACATACCCTTTCTTGGAGCATAAAATTTGAAGAATATTTAGTTTGATACCAAATGAATACACGAAGGCATGAATTGAGGCAAATGTTCGCACCCCAGGTGTAGATAGAAAAGTAGAAGGCATTTTTGTACAAGTTTTGTATAAAACATAGGGCCCTCAAAAATCAATCAGAATACAATACGTACTAGACCGATAGCTATCTTCTTTACAGACTACGGTTTGTGTAGGCGGTCGGGAAGGAGCGCGTTCAAAAGCCGGTACCTCGACGTGACGGAAATGCCTCGAGATTTGCTTACACGATAATCAACCTCACAACAAACTAACATCATTTGTTCGAGTTTTAAAAAAAAACAGTTCAGAGCTTTGGTTGATATTTCATGAGATAGGGGATCTACTTTGACTCCGATACGAATCTCTGAATGGGATGCGGTCTATGGAATGAGTGGCCGAAGTCTTGAATTACCAGGTTATCTCCACCACCGTAATAATGCGATATCCGACGGTTTGCAGCAGATATGGAGGGACTACTAGCGCGCGGCAACAAAAAATAAGCCTAAACTTGATTTGAAAAGCCCTCGTGAAATGCTGTAATCCATACGCCAGAATCAGCCTTCAATTCCAAACGTTTCCGTGCCTGTGTTGTGGGTACGTTTAAGTTAAAACAATAAGGTTTACTTATTTAACACAAGTAGGTTGATTGTATCAAATAAAATTTGCCGTACGTGGAATAGGCTCGCGTTTTGAGCATACTCCTGCAGGTGAATGTGACCATGCAACTGTGCACTGGGCAGGTGCTTGTCAGGTCTGTCCAGATAGGTTGCCTCAGCTATTAGGAGCTTCACTTTCAATAGATCTGGATGCGCGAGGTGACTGAATATGGAGAAACGTGTATCACCTGAAAAGGATAAAAGAGGACGGTAAACGAGGTTCATTACAGGGAAAAGACAAAACAACGAACATGCTTTAGTAATGTAAACATACCCGGGCGGTGCCGATCTCACAAAAAAAGCGTGTGTTCCCATTGGATGACGCGAATGCGTTGTTGTGACCTGCAGTATCCGCTCTAGTGCCCTCTCCCCATCCCCGTTGTTCTGACGGCCGCAAAAAGCGTGCTAACCAGCAGACGCACCCCTAAAGCACGGCAGCCTTCAAGACTCGAGCTGCGTTTAATCACGGTCACGCTTGCACCTGGGTCTAGCTCCGACAGCCGGCTTGATTTGGCACCCAGATGACCTTATTATCATACCCTACGGACTAAGTCCTTGATGTAACCAATCACGAGTCCAGCACCCAGACATTCGTGCTTATACAAAACGTACACAAGTGTGTAAACAACACATTGTTGCTCACATGCTATCGACACAATCCAAAAAGCCACCTCTCACGACAACCTGCCCTGTGTAATCAATAAATCCTTCCTCATAGGTGACTGACTTCTTCTAGTAGATGGAACGAACTTACTACTCCCTTTATATCAAACTTGGTGTATGCCTGCTGAGAAGTGGCTCGGTGCTTTGGCAACTTCCCTCGTGATATGGATTTAACCGAATAGTAGCCAGCCCGAGCGAGGTACTATAAATAAATGCCATTATTCAGTGCCGAGGACTTAAAGGTTTTCATACAACTACTCGTGGCCGATCGTGTTCTACTTCTCTGCGCCGATGATGCTCGTGACAACAGTTCCCGGGATTGGTCAATGCCTGACGAAAACATACTACTCTTGGATTTTAATAAATCGTTTGTTTAAATAAAAGTTTTTTCGGGTGAAATTCCATAGTAAAGATACAGTACATGTTGCCAATACAAGCGAACATACGAGACCCAGGAAGTAATTGAAAAGATGGCTCGATCGTTAGGACAATACGTTTGTTCGCCTGACACTGTTGTACACCGGTATTTCGCAAATTCCCCACATTTTTAGCATTCATATTTCTATGAATTTTGCATACTAATATGGCCTGTGACAATCCTTACAACTTAAAACCCCAGAAACGTAACCGTAACGGAAATAGAAACTGGTGCATGTAACACCATGCTGAGACTCTACCTGGGCAACGTGATTAGCCACGAGCTAAGGACATGGACAACCAACAGTTCCGTTGACCGAAAAAAATATTACGCCAAAAATCGACAAAAGTGGCGCAAACATGACGATTAATGACTTAGTGGGGGGTTGACTACGCTGCAGTAAAACTTCTATTTATATTAAAGTTAGTTCGGGGGAACGTTTAATTGTGCAAAGGTAGTGCACGTGTTTTACACTGTTACTTCGCAAACGCCTCGCTTTTTTATGCATTTCTTCAAAACAAAGCGACCTGCAACAATGTTTGCATATTCACTACTCGGTTCGATCATCATTATCGGGGTCTGTCCGTGACGGCAGTTTTGAGTGGGATTCGGAAACTCTAGGTCAACAAATTTCGTTTTTCGACGAGTGCATCTGGGTCTTCTGAACCAGTCCAATTCTTGGCTTTAACGTGCAACATGTACATGTTACAGCTGCGATCACGGCTGGTCTAGCCGGCACCGATAATGCCCCGGATGGTAGTTTCCCACTCGTAACGATCCGTGGCAGCAGACCTGGACAGTTCAATTCAGTCTCTTCGGCAACGATGGAGGCCGAATATCAAAAGTCCAAGACCCATTCCCATGTACCGATAGACCGAGTCAAGCTAGGTTTTCGACTGACCCCTTTTTTAAGGTCTCCAATTGGTTAACGGCGTCGGATCGAGGGCGGCAACACTGAGCTCGCGAGGTTGATAGCT
Source organism: Ligula intestinalis (assembly GCA_036362985.1). Taxonomy (NCBI): domain Eukaryota; kingdom Metazoa; phylum Platyhelminthes; class Cestoda; order Diphyllobothriidea; family Diphyllobothriidae; genus Ligula; species Ligula intestinalis. Next base: position 6,521,198 of record JAYGXS010000006.1, read on the forward strand.
AGGAACGCGTCCAAACTACCTCAATCGCCTTTGTTGAATTGCCTGGGATATCCTTCCAATGTTGTCGCAGCGAGTGCGGACTGTCTCTTTTTAAGACGAAGTCGGTGTACCTCACTCAAAGTATGGTCCCCAAGCAGTAGCGGTCGAATACCTCCAGGTTTTTTTAACCTTCCACGCGCATAGCCCAGCATTCACGGCTGTAAAGAAAGACAAACCGAACGGATACGCGGTACAGGTGAACCTTCCTATCAATAAAAATATCGCGTCGGGTCTATAGGCAGTTTCTAACGCTTGAAAAAACTCAACGAGCGCCATCGATAAGGGAGACAAGGTCATCTTTACTCTGTTCATTCGGCAGCAATTTCGCCCTGAGGTAATTGAAACTGTCCACTTTTCAAGCTGACAGTTACTAATCTCGAGATGCGCCTTCACTTGGGCAGCCATAGAGAATGAAAGTGGTTTGGTCTTCCTATCGTTTATGGACAAACCGACTGACTTACTGACCTACTTCAGTTGTGAGATTTTAGAGTGTAGAAAACCAAAGCTTGAAGCTTAAAGTAGCAAGGCAGGGACGCACTTCAAAAAGACATCACAAAGTACGTTGGGAATAGGCGATAGAGGATGGGCATCTTTAGAAGTTGCCGACGATCCGAGGACCCCATCAAGGAATACAAACAAACCAAAGAATGCGATCATTACTTGTCATCGAAAACCGTTCTAACTCGAATAGTTACCAATACTTCCTAGGTCGGCATGGATAAGGCTTTCTTGTGAGGCCAGCTTATGGCAATATGTCCCCCGCCCGTTTTTTCTTTAGTACATGTTTAAGGCGTACTTAATGCGTGATAAGCGCAGGATAGGAAAAAGTCAAAGCCGCTTGTAATTATTTTAGTGAACTAAAAACTAAGTAAAAAGCGTGCGGAAAGAACAAAATCGACCAGCCTACAATCCTATTGGTCAGTAAAGGTGACCTATGGACCAATACGAATATTAGAACACCAGCTATTGGTGAAGATAACAAATGAAGTGTTGGTTAGGCGGAAATTCTATCTACTGAAATTTTTATAGTAATTTTTATTATAATATTCGCAAAGATTTAAAGTTCAGATATCGATTTCATCATCCCCCAACGAAGAAGACGAAGGTTCATGGACATGGACCGAGTTATATTGGGACTGACATTTCGGACACTCTTGTTTCCATCGTCAGAGTAAAGTGGTGGTTGTTCCTGCTTGCCGGGACTGTTTCAGCCCTGCTGCATGCCTGTTATTAAATCCGTGTTCAGCGCCCGAACTTTGACCTGATTGTTCGCTGCTGACTGCCCGTGAGATTGACCGCTGGGGGGCTCGTGCGACCTTTGTCCCCTCTGCGGCTGTCGTTATTGTTGGCACGTTATTGCGCTTACTGGCCTGTCCCTCATTCACTGGCGGACCAATCGCTTGTTGCTGCCCGCATGAGTTCCTATCAACCTCGTGTGCGCGGTAGCGGTGAGGTAGCGTTCCACGGTGGTCACCCAGTCCCTGGCCGACCCCACTCCTATCCTCCTCTGGTCTCAGTTCTACTCCACGCTTGTGTCTTCTTCGCCATCCTGTTGGCTTTGTTCTAGCTGATTCGAGCCGTTTGCGTACCACCTGGTAAAAAGGATGAAGGTCTATGGCTCTGTTAAGTGTGCCAGTCGAAGACCAACTTTCCAGCAGAAGTCTAGCCATCTTGTCATTGGCTCGGCCTATTACCCGTGCATTGTCGAAGGCGAAGGTGTGCTTCTTCTGCCGTACGTGTTCATACACCATAGACAGTTTATCCTCGCGGTTGATTGCGCGCTGATGCTCATGCAACCTGGTGCCAAGGTGTCTGCCTGTTTCACCGACAGACCTTGCATCACAGTCTTGACATTGTATGCTGTAGACCACGGCTGACTGTTCTGTTGACTGTAGCGGGTCTTTGGGCCTCATAATCTGCTGTTTGATGGTTTATTCCGGCTTGTGAGCCACAACGATCCCAAATGGCTTCAGGATTCTTGCCGTCGCCTCGGATACGTTTTTCACATAAGGGATAGCGAGCCAAAACTTGGGGCCTTCTCCTTTCGACCGCTCAAGGTGGGTTTTTATTATTGATCAGAAAAAACGGCCTAAAAAGCTCTACCGCGACACGTTTGTGAACAGGCTCTATTTCCTTTGAGATAAGATAATCAAAAGCAAATTAATAGAGCGTATACTGAAATATAATGGATCTTGATCTTCACATTTTCGGAACACCCAAAGATATTCAAAAAACGGCTAATGGGGCAGGAAACGCACCTGTAAAGGCAATTATGGGGACCGTTTGCTTCAAGTCATCGTCCGTGCTGTATAGAATATAGCCCTGGCTCGGCACCGCGTGATCGGTGGCGAAGGACCTAACACTCCATTTGTTATTTATCTGTGAGGCAGAGATTAACAAATATATTAGCTCCTCCCACAGAAAAGCTAATAATTACAAGTTCAAACGGAAAAGTTGTGTTTACGAATTTGTGATAAACAATTAGTTGGGTTGTAGACGTAGGTTCGTATTCATCCCTCCCGTTGGCAAGGGCTTTCTCTCTCCTTTGATATCGTTTGAACAAATAAAAAAGACAGGTCGCCTTGGATGTTTCCTGATGACGTTCCTTGGGGTTAAAGTACGTACGGCAAAATAAGGAACCTAGTTAAAACTATGGCAAAACTGCATTGTAGAGCCATATTCCCTCGCCCGCCTGTCTAACGTACCTTGTGGTCAAACATTTAATTCTTGGTTAATGAGTGTAAATGAATATTTAATTGTAGTGGAAGCGATCAAAAAATATTCATTGAAAGAAACTTATGTTTGTTTTAATGTACTAAATTGAATCAAATCGATCAAAAGGAACCCCTCTTGCGCATGATACTGATGCCAATCAAGAGAAATACAACCTTATATTGGCGGAATGTAACGAAAGAAGGCAAATTCGGCCAGATATTGGCGGAATTTAATGAAAAAGTGGAAATTCGGCCTACTGAAAATGTAAAAGTATGTTATTGCTATAAGTCAACGGCAAAATGGACTGCTAGAAACAGTCCTGTCAAAAGTATTAAGCTAGTTAGATTTACGAACCGAAAACGCCATCCTTTTGCGTATACTCTGGAAGATAAGCAATTTAGAATGCAAAGTCAAGGGGAACAATAAGTACAATTAAGGAGCATACTAGCAGTCCGTTCGGAACAAGAAAATAACTCCCTACTGCGAGCATGCGAGTACAAGGAAGTAAATGACAAGAAAATGTGATCGCAGGGACAAGAAGTGCAACGACCTGCCCAATCCATATTCGGTGCTGAGGACCAGTTTGGCCAAGGCAAGTCGCCACAGGCAAACGCCTCATCTAACGCCGGCACCAGGGATTTAGATGGCTGAACAATCAGCATGGCCAATCCCACCACGATAGGTAGAAAACGTTAATCGTCCTAAGTATGCATTATCATAGTGACCGTTTCCTCTATAAATACTACAGCTCCCTGTACATGAAGTACCCGTGTCTGATATTGTTCCTTGTCTATCCACTGTTATGTTTAGGCAGAAAAATTTGGGAGCTGCTTTGCGATAGGACATTCAGGACCAAATCCCAGTTTTGCACCAGCTGGCAGAGCAAGTGAGACAGGAGGAATCATCTCCGTAGAGGACATAAGGAAAACTGTTTGGGTATGTCAGGACGGCCTAACGAACAGCCTTAGCAAGCATTCACCTTGCAAGCAATAGCTGCACTCCAAGCAGGCTATCTATCAGCCTACACGAAGCGAACACAGATTTGCAGTCAATCAAGCGATAACTTGAAATTCCGTTTGCAGTCAGCCGTCGAGTCACAGACCAATCGCACCGGTGGCCAATTCACGAGAGAAGCTGATTGGTTCGTGGACCTATCTTACACACGTTCGCAGCCCTACATTTGCTGTACCTTCTTCACCCAAAGATGTCTGCTGTTGCAGACTTCTTGTCGTGTTCTTACTTTGATTGAGCGGTGATATCTCGGCTTGGGCTTCCGCTACAGTAGGGCATTGGGTCGATTAAATTACAATCAGCGGATGACACACACTCGTTGGGCAACAGAATTAGCCTCATAGCTCGGGTGGTTAAAGCACCAGCTATATTCAAGCTCTGTAACACCTACCCTTAAAGCCTTCAAGGCTGCATAACTTTTAATAGAAATTGGTACTCGGTGGCATTTTTTTAAATTTGGCAAAACATCTCGGACAGCAAGACATATATATATATATATATATATTCACTCAGGAATGTCCGAACACCGATCAAATAGGCTTCCGAAATAAACAAAGTTCATGTGGTGGTCAGAGGTACCCAACGGGTGACCGCCTGCCAGGCCGATTCCAGCCAAGTCATAATAGCAGTAAGGGGGGTATGACAGCGTCTGGGGGTAACCTGATACAGAACTTTTTCGGGCTTATTAGCCTTCATCAGCCAAGCATAACCCTGAACACTAGCTGGTCGGACAACACAAACAAACGCGCTTACAGACGGCGCAGTTGGTCCACCACTGGTGTCTATCAGATGGGTCATAAGCACTTCATCGAACCGCAGTTCATCAGCGCCTCGCCACCTGCCATTTGCTGTCACTGCTGATCGGGTATATATTCACTCAGGAATGTGCGAACACCGATCGAATAGGCTTCCGAACTAAATAAAGTTCATGTGGTGGTCAGAGGTCACCAACGGGTGACCGCCTGCCAGGCCGATTCCGGCCAAGTCATAATAGCAGTAAGGGGGGTATGACAGCGTCTGATAGACATCAGTGGTGGACCAACTGCGCCGTCTGTAAGCGCGTTTGTTTGTGTTGTCCGACCAGCTAGTGTTCAGGGTTATGCTTGGCTGATGAAGGCTAATAAGCCCGAAACAGTTCTGTATCAGGTTACCCCCAGACGCTGTCATACCCCCCTTACTGCTATATATATATATATTAACATAGGTGAAGATACGAGGTCCAGATAAATTATCCCATTCATCATCACCCAAAGAAGGCGAAAAAGAAAACAAGGCGCTGTCTTGGACCACACTGTAATTGTGCTGACGGTTCGGAAATACACTATTTTCCATCATCAGTGGTGGGTTGTGTGTTCCTGCTTGCCGAGAGTTGGAATGCCGCACAGCCCACCTGGTGTTGTAGCGATGGCTGACGCACAAGCGCTGAACTTCGTGCTGTCCGTGGATTGGCTGCGGCACCTTCATTGTGGGTGGCTGGCGCCCATGTGTGTCATCCGTTGCCTGTCCGTGTGTCGTTAACGCGTCTAAGTTAACCGGCCCGGTAGTGTGACCACAACCCGACCTCCCCTCAGAGCCGGATACGCGGATCAGCCCTCGTTCCGTGTCCGGTGTCCATCGGTGGGTAGGTGAGTCATCCCGGTCGTGTGCGCGGCGAAAGACCCTCTCTGCCCATCCTCCTACATCCCCCGTCGCCTGTCTGTCTGTTGTTGTCACCATCAGGTCTGTGTGCGTATTGTGTGCACTTGACTGGCTACTATCGGCTCTCCTTCCATACTCGGGTGGCTGGACCTGTCGGCATTCAAAGTGTGGACCCGGCTCACATGTTTGGGCTCTTCGGTGGATTGATGACTCATATCGGCCGTTTGAGTCGCGATTAGTTCTCCTCCCCTGCCGTGTCGGTGACCACTGTTGATGAAGTTGCAAGTCACTCGCTAGCGCCGGCGGCCTCGTCGGGGCTGATTGGAGTCTTGTCCGGAGGGCCTGATAGGCTGGATTTAAATCAATATTTCTGTTGATTTTGCCCACGGATGCCCAACTTTCAAGCACCAATCTGGTCATCTTGTCGTTGGATCGGCCGATGACTTTGGCGTTTTCGAAAGTAAACTTATGCTTCTCCCGGTCCATGTGGCCGTATACCAGTGAGTTTATCCTCGCGATCGACTGCAAGTTGATGTTCATGCAGTCTTGTTCGGAGGCGTTAACCCGTTCCACCATAACCTTTCATCACGTCCTCTCACTCAACAACAGTTGGCAGTCTTATCCTACGACACCAATTTCAACACGAGATATGCTCGCCCCGTAGACTTTGTCGCATCTTTCGAATCGGCGCTCCAGAAGTGTGAAGCAAACGAAGAGAGTAAGAACGCCATGCGACAGCAAGTGTCAACTCTCTCCTCCAGCACAAACCTTTGACGACGATCTCCGAGGCAGAAGTCCGAGAACTTATGCGAATCCGAAAGATGAGGGATATCGTCACCTTGCCAGCCGACAAGGGACGCTCGACGGTTGTCATGGATAAGACTGAGTACACTGCGAAGCTACAAGGTCTGTTGGAGGACAAAAACGCCTATCAGCTTTCGGGAGCGGGAGAGTTCAAGAAACATGTGAACAGCGTTAACAGGGCGATTGACAAGGTGAAGAAGACCGGGGCCCTCAAAAGAGGAGAAGCACTGACCGCAAAAGCCAGACGCCACGATGGCGCGTTTCTACGGTCTGCCAAAAGTGCATAAGCCTGGAGTGCCCCTTCGTCTCCTTGCGTGGTACTCCGACGTTTGGACTATCGATGTGGCTCTACAAGCGGTTCCGCTTCCTCACCGAGGATTCTGAATATACAGCTAAGTCGGCTGAACAGTTTCTGCGGAACATAAGGCATCTAGAAATAGATTCAGACGAGATGATGGTATCGTTTGACGTGGTGTCTCTATTCCAACTGGCCTCGCCGTAAGCACTATTGATGAACTACTCGCCGAAAAGTATGAGGACGAGGACCAGCAACTTAAACGACAACACGTCACTGAGCTGTTGGAATTGTGCCTCAGAACTTTCTTCAGCTTCAACAACCAGGTTTATGAGCAGACGAAGCGGACACCGATGGGCTCCCCCCTGTCGGGACTTATTGCCGAGGCAGTCCTGCAGAGGCTAGAACGACTAGTCTTCTGGGCTTACTGTCCAAAATTCTGGACCAGATACGTCGACGACACCTTTGTCGTAATCAAAAGGAACGACGTTCAGAGCTTTAAGACCTTACTGAATTCTATATTCCCTGACATCCAATTTACGATGGAAGAGGAAGATAACGACCGGTTGCCTTTCCTGGATGTGCATGTCAAGAGGACTTCCGAGGGAGGATAAAAACTACGGTCTATCGGAAGGTAACGAACACCAAACGCATCCTGCAATTCCAAAGTAACCACCCAATTGTTCACAAACGCAGTTGCGTTAGATCTCTATTCCATCGCGTTCAAACGCACTGTAGCGATGAGGACGGGAAAAGGCGGAGGCGAACTACCTCAATTCTCTGTTCATATCTAACGGTTATCCACGATCCTTCATACGTGAGTGCCGACGAAGGTCCATCCGAAGTCGACCAGACGACGAAAAACCAAAGTTCTGGCTAGCGATCCACTGCGTGAAAAATGTTTCGGAAGCAACAGCTCGACTCCTGAATCCTTTCGGAATTGGGGTGGCCCACAAACCCGATTCAAACATCCGGCAGCAGATAATGAGACCTAAGGACCCGCTTCCGGCAACGGAACAGTCTGCAGTGGACTACAGCATACCATGCCAAAATTGCAGTGCAAGGTATGTTGGTGAAATGGGTAAACGCCTCTGCAAAGGACTGCATGAACACTAACTTGCAGTCGATCGCGAGGATGAACTGTCACTGGTATACGGCCACATGGACCGGGAGTAGCATAAGTACGCTTTCGAAAACGCCAAAGTCATCTGCCGATCCAACGACAAGATGACCAGATTAGGGCTTGAAAGTTGGGCATCCGTGGGCAAAATCAACAGAAATATTGATTTAAATCCAGCCTATCAGGCCCTCTGGACAGGACTCCAATCAGCCGCGACGAGGCCGCCGGCGTTAGCGAGCGACTTGCAACTTCGTCAACAGTGGTCACCGACGCGGCAGGGGAGGAGAACTAATGGCGACTCAAACGGCCGACATGAGTCATCAATCCACCGACGAGCCCAAACATGTGAGCCGGGTCCGCACTTTGAATGCCAACAGGTCCAGCCACCCGAGTATGGAAAGAGAGCCGATAGTAGCCGGCCATGTGCACACGATACGCACACAGATATGATGGCGACAACAACAGACGTACAGGCGACGGGGGATGTAGGAGGACGGGCAGAGAGGGTCCTTCGCCGCTCACACGACCGGGATAACTCACCTACCCACCGACGGACACCGGACCCGGAACGAGGGCTGATCCACGCATCCAACTCAGAGGGGAAGTCGGGCAGTTGTCACATTTCCGGGCCGGTTAACTTAGACGCGTTAGCGACATACGGACAGGTAACGGATGACACACACGGGCACCAGCCACCCACAATGGAGGTGCCGCAGCCAATCCACGAGCAGCACGAAGTTCAGCGCTCGTGCGTCAGCCATCGCTACAACACCAGATGGGCTGCACGGTATTCCAAGTCTCGACAAGCAGGAACACACAACCCACCACACTTATGATGGAAAATCGGCATTTCCGAAACGTCAGCACAATTACAATGTGGTCCACGACAGCGCCTTGTTTTCTTCTTCGCCTTCTTTGGGGGATGATGATATATATATATATATATCCCGCTCCCCATCCCCCAAAGAAGATGAAGAAGAAAAGGCGCCTTCATGGACCACACTGTATTGGTGCTGACGTTTCGAAAACACGCTTGTTTCCATCATCAGAGTGATAAGGTGATTGTTCCTGCTTGCCTTGATTTGGTTTGTCTTGCTGACTGTCTCGTATGATAGGGGTGTGTTACGTGCGCACCCTGGTCGTCCTGCTGGTCGTTGATTGGGTTTGGCCCAATGCGCCGACCCTGGTCATTCTGCTGGTCCTGGATTGGCCTCTGCCTCTCCGTGGGCGACTGCAGACGACCTCGTGTGACCCCCGTCACTCGCTCGGCTGTTGTAGTCCCCGGTGGATCTGTCTGCACATCGCGCGCGCGCGAGGGGTGACTGCAACCGGAGTGGTGGCGGCCTCGCGTGTCTCCCATCGGCTGCACGGCTGTTGTAGTCATCGGTGGATCTGTCCGCCCATTGCGCGCGCTCAGCGGGCGTCTGCCATCGGTCTACTGACAGTCACGTGCGTCCCCCATCCCTTGCACGACTGATGTGATCACCACTGGGTCTGCATGCCACTTATGTGCGTCAGGGTGGCTGCTGCGAGATCTCCCCTCATAGTCTGGTGGATAGTTTCGTTGTGGCCTGCCGTGATAAGCCCGTTCGCTCGTTTGGGCTCGCCGGTGGGTTGATGATTCATGCCGATCGTGCGAACTGCGGTTAACTCTTGCCCCCTGCTGCAGTCGTGGCTGCCATTGATGAAGCTGTAAATCGCTCATTGGCGTGGTGGGCCTCGGCTGGATCGATTGAAGTCTGGTACGCAGGGCCTGATAGGCCGGATTTAAGTCGATATTTCTATTGATTGTGTTGACGGAGGACCAACTTTCGAGCACCAGTCTGGCCATTTTGTCGTTGGATCGGCCGATGACTTCGGCGTTTTCGAAAGCGAATGTGTGCTTCTCCCGTTTCATGTGGCCATATACCAGTGACAGTCTGTCCTCGCGGTCGACTGCCAGCTGGTGCTCGTGTAGTCTTGTACAGAGGCGTTTTCCCGTTTCACCGTTTCGCGCATTGTGCCAAACCCAGTCAACGACCAGCAGGACGACCAGGGTGCGCACGTAACACACCCCTATCATACGAGACAGTCAGCAAGACAAACCAAATCAAGGCAAGCAGGAACAATCACCTTATCACTCTGATGATGGAAACAAGCGTGTTTTCGAAACGTCAGCACCAATACAGTGTGGTCCATGAAGGCGCCTTTTCTTCTTCATCTTCTTTGGGGGATGGGGAGCGGGATAATTTATCTGGACCTCGTATCTTTAGTCATGTTAATATATATATATATATATTCACTCAGGAATGTGCGAACACCGATCGAATAGACTTCCGAACTAAACAAAGTTCGTGTGGTGGTAGAGGTCCCCAACGGGTGACCGCCTGCCAGGCCGATTCCGGCCAAGTCATAATAGCAGTAAGTGGGGTATGACAGCATCTGGGGGTAACTTGATACAGAACTGTTGCGGGCTTATTAGCCTTCATCAGCCAAGCATAACCTCTGGCAGATCAGTGTATGCGTCGATGCCACTGTATATTCCCGATTTTCTACCAGCTAGACGGTGAGCCCGTAGCTCGGTGTGGCAGCAATTTCAGCGGCCACACTACGGTTGGTTATCACTAGCTTATGACGTCTTATAAGATAGAAAAGGCCTTCCTAGTGTCCCATGTCTTTGCTGGTTATGTCCTTCTGCATATATATATAGGGTCTGACCTTTAAAAGTCATGTCCCATCCACCTACTTCCATGTCATGCACCTAATAATTTCGGTGATTATTTCCTTGATTATTATCTGGAGGTCATATACTAGAAACCGCATAGAGAACGTTGGGGGCCTACTGAAGAGCCGAACCCCTCGTTGCTGTATCATGCAGTAGCAGAAACATCGGCGAAACACGTGTCTGGGCTTTTAGCTAGTATCTATGCGGAAGTATGGTATAACATCATTGTCATATAGAATTCACACTACTTGTAGTGCTACTCGTTTGTAGAATGGACATTTCCGTGGTTATTCTGCGGCAGTTGATTGTCTTCAACGAAAATGTTCATCGAGCTCTAGGGTCTGACCCTTAAAAGTCATGTCCCATCCACCTACTTCCATGTCATGCACCTAATGC
>JAYGXS010000006.1:6536919-6612275 GCA_036362985.1 Ligula intestinalis
CTTTGTGTAGCTCAAAATTGATTATTCTCAAGTAAACGGTATTTAAAATCGAATAGATGATGATAAAGCTGATGACGACGACGACGACAAAGGAGAAAAAAGATTCGATCGCACGAACAACATTTTTATTCGCCTGACATTTCGAAATCCATCACACATCCTTCATCAAAGGCATGAGCAGACAGCAACAACACAAACCTTTCACCCAACCCCCTCCCCCTTCCCCAGAAAGTAAAATTGTTTTAACGTAAGTAATGTCAGACAACCGACTGGGTTTAAGGAAATAATTGCAATAAGGTCCTCAGTTATAGGTCGGCTTTCTAAAAGAGGATACTTCCACTCCAGTTAAGGATCAGTAAATCAAATCGGACAGACGAAAGACATCAGATGTACGTAAGATTTTTAGTTTTCGAGATCAGCCAAATAAACTGGCGGGTAGCAGTGGCTCGGATTAGCAATCTTTGGCAGTTCTTAAATGTACCCGCCCTAGGTGTTAGGCCGATGTAGACTTAAGTCTATGTCAACCTGCATGGTATAGGGACCGGCGAAGCGACGTCAGATTAAAAATCTTATTTAACTACTTTTTATGAAGTAAAGTGAGTGAGAAACCAACCTGGCGGTCGCTGCAGCATCCCCTATAAAAACAAGTTGGGCCCCTATTCAACGTGACCGACTTAATTTTCACACATATTTTTTCAATGCTGATAGTATCTTTGCCAACGGTCTTTCGATATTCACTTGATATTCGATATTCACTCCCGATTTCAGGAAGCCAAAGTCTCAAAGAAAACTTTCAAATTTAACCACTCGATGAATGCTACGGTGTCCATGGGAAATGACGTGTTTTGTAACCCTGCTCGGATGAATAGTCTGCGAGCAATACTACTCAATCAGGAACGGACTCTTGGTATTGGATACTAGAATGTGCGAACATTCTTGAACCCTGATATTCCCGGTGCAAGGGCGCGCATATTCATCATTACAGTGCTGTCTGCGTTATTTTGAAGTCCAAATCCTCGACTAATACCCATGGAAACTCGGAATCTCTGCGGAAAATTTCCATTTCCCATATCAGAGCAGTTCGCCCAACTCTTCTAATTGAACCCTTGCAGTTATCGCATTGTGTGGGAGCCACAAACTGACCCGCCTTGGTACGATCAACACATCTGAGGTTACTATCTGCGCAATCACCTCAGATGCCGATCAGGACGATATAAAGGTCCTCTACATGTATCTGCCAAAAATGTTTTACAAGCAATCTCACTGTGAGATAGCGGCTGTTGCCGAGGATCTAAATAGTGAGGTTGGGTCAGGCGTCCTTTAAATGATCACTTTACTGGTGGATTTGAGTTTTTTAACGATCAGGCAATAGGAAGAGCATGTTATATTTCGTTGAGCAGATCCGACTAATTTACTTATTAAGTGATTCTACTATTTACATAAGCATTTGTGACCAATTTGTAGAAATCGTCAACTGACCAATAAAACTCATTAAAGTATTGATCGTACGAGGTTTCGTAGCTGGGCCCATTATAAGTGATCGATGCGCGGAACCTAAAATGGCAGCACGCACGTATCAGACTATGTTCAAATTCACACATGCCTGAAGACGCACCTCTCATGTGCACTTGATATGTCCCGTGCACGACCTCTGATTTTGCAAAACAACGACGACTGAGCACGGAAGAGGGACTGAGTGTCGTTGGTCCAATGTCATTACCCACCTGCAGTCGTAGGATAGCTAACTCAACCGACTCAATCTACCAAGTAAAGAAATGTAGATAGCCTCTGAAACTTCATTATCCATCCTTTAAGAATCTGGAGATCTGCTGCGCGTGAAATTGACGCATACAAAGATACAATATGTGAAATTATCAGAAGTGTACCAAGTAAACAGACGTTGCACTTATACATGCCATTTGAGAACATAAGGCCTCTCAGTGTTTGCAGGGCAGGTTTTTCTCCAACGCATGATTTTTGCTTTGAATTTTAAAAACAGTTAACTTGGGTCATGCTGTCTTGTCGAATCAGTCAGATATTCAGTGCTCCCAATATCTACATATCCCTCCCGTCCAACAAATACTTCACATTTATACCAAAGAACTAGTAAGATACCGATCAAAGTAGAAGCGGGTCACACATTTTTTCTAGAAAATGCGTATACGTCTGCAGCCTAAGTGGTAATAATTGTCAGCTATACTGCAGGATCTGCGAGAATAAAAGAAAGGCGACCTTGTTTGAATCGTTGGGTGCGGGCAGTTCGAGTGTGACCAAGGATGATGTAGATGATGTGCCCTCACAGATAAGATTTATACTGGTTGTTCCTTTCTCCGTGGCGGTCTCCAGCCTCACCCGCCCTTGTAGACAGGTATGAGAAATAGTTGCCCTTTCTACGATGACTCCACGAGGCATTCCCTTTCCCGGTGGTAGCCTTTAGCTCTTATTTCCCAGGACTGTCCTGGTAAAGCTTGAGTATGGTTTTTTCCAATCACTGACTATTTTCTACACCCTTAATTAACCTTTGTGTACTATCAAATATGCCTTCTCTTCAACTTGTCGGATGACTATTGTGGTTCACAACACACCTAATTAATTTCAGCCTGAATCAAATCAGGAGACAGTGGATGCAGTCGAAAAACTGAGTGCCGGCCCTAATCATAAAGAAGCTACGCTATCCAAGGACCCCGGTGCGCTTGGGCGTTACATTACTTCGGTATACAGGTGTATAAACCAAGCTGTGCATGTGTATTCCAGTACAACCAGGTATTCACTTCTTGAATACGTAGCAGTAGGCTTCTATGGTTTTCCTACCAGAGGCTCAAATAACAAAAATTTGTGGAAGAACAAGAAAGAAAAGGCACTACCTTAACATCAACTGAAGTCTACCAAAGCCACCATGGCAAATATATTTACCCCTATCTTGATATCAAGAGAGCATTTGATAAAACCTATAATAAAAATGACGCGAAATATTAAGCAATCATTTTTAAAAAGATTATGGAAATTATAAAAGTCAAATAACTGCGCTAAAATTACTGCCAAGGATTTAAACAAGGGGCTTACAAAGCAACGTTAAAAACGTGCTTCTGAAATATAAGGCCAAATATCATTTGTCGATTTATTTAAAGTGTGCGCGTCTGAAGTGGAAATGAACAGAACTACAAGCAGGTTTACACAAGATCATTTAGGAACACGATATGGATAATTGCAGAGTAAGGCGTAAATAAACATTAACTGGAGGAATAAAATAGCGAAGAAGACAAAGTGACACCAATAGTCTTCCAGATCGAATACAGTAGGGGCTCTTTTTGGTCAGGTATGGCGCACCACAGAAAGTTTTACGAATGGCAGTTCAAACGAAATAGAAGTATATAGAAGGAGACTTAATTTGAGCCAAATGATGAGGAGGTTTCATTAAATATCATACAGAGAAAATGAGTTCAAAGGTATCGTAGAAAGTTGTTTTTAGGCAATCTATCTACTGAATATGGGAATTATCATGGCAATGACTTTAGTGAAAAATAACAAATGAATTCTGATCGAAAAATGGACGTTAGTGGGATGGGCCGGTATTTTAGTAGTTATCAGCTGTTACTCTATCTAAGGTTTGGACAAAATGGGTGTATTAACTATCTATGATTGTGATTTATCTTAATGAACACCCTGTTAACACCAACCCCACCTGGCCCAACCTAGGTAGCCGGGTCAGGTGAGGAGATCCGGGGCTAAAGGTTTACTAAATTTATTGTAAAAATTTCTCAAAAGCTATTTTTTTGTAAAGTAAGTATTAATAACCAAAAAGTTTGTTCCTTCTTCTTTGATAAAACAATTAAATCTGGGGTCGAAACGGGAAAATGGGGGGCGCAGGCTGCAAAAATATTTTCTGTAGGTGGGGCATAACGGGTTGAATTTGGCCCCGTCTAATTCCGTCCACGTGCGACTGAATTAGACGGGTCCATGTGCTTACAGGGCATGTTGTGACAGATTACATTATTACTTTGTGAAAGGCAAGCCCTTTGTTCACGCTCGTGAGGGTTCCTATACGTGCTGATCTATGCACCGCATAATCTTTATAAACACGCGTGCCTATTTAGGACTGTTGTTTAAATTAGTTTGTCGCACGCAGCTATTTATCAACATTGGCTTGGTGGAAAGAAGCGTGGCCGTATTTTTACGAGCATGGGAAATTGACAAGCAGACTAGCGAAACCGCACTTGAAAGTAAATTGTCCGATCTTTTTCCTTAGTCACCAAGTGGTTATAAATATTCTGCATAAATGCACTTTTGAGCAGGGTTGTGGATTTATTTGAATTAAGATATATTACCTCTGTGATGTTCATTAAGTAGGGGATATTCAGTCAGTCGATGTTTTGTAGAAAGATAAAAGTAGGCAAATATAAGTATCTGATGACCAGACGCAGGTACCGAACACAGGCAGACAAGCTCCGTGGGAAAATTACGCCTAACCCTAACGTAGAAAATTATGGGTGGGGCTTGTGTTTGCAGGGTATAATCGACAACATTGCTCCGAGGTCCATCGTAACATTTTTCCTTGTTGCTTCCTCGGTTCACCATTTTTTCTTAATATTTTGATATGTTTTTTAAAAGAAAGCCGCAGATGTGAGATTTTCTACTTAAAACACTAACTAAAATCTTAATATTAATTTACTGCGTCCTTCGAATAAAACGGCAGTTAAATTGCGGATGATATTCTGAGTCATTTGGTCAACATTACGTTCACAATAATGAATCTGGCGTATATGGTAATTTAAGAAACCCAGGAGGCTTGCGGCCTGGAAGAGGCTACATATGGCGCTAACTATTCAGTTAAAGATGACCATAGTCTTAAGTCTAGGGATTCAATATGAGGCCACCGTCATCAGCGAGGAAAAGTTCACCGGAAGACAGTAGGACGTTGTGACTCGGTACATACCGAGCCAGCAAGTGACAGTGAAGTGCATCCAGTGATAATCTAAAGCGGTGTAATCTGGACATTTTTCGCTTCTGAATATAAAGAGACTTCATTTAAGGCACACGGAAGAGGAAGCATGTTTCTGTGGCGATGGAAGCGAGTGTGCTTTTGAAATGCCAGTCCAAATATAATTTGATCCACGAACCCGCCCCCTCTTCCGCTTTCGCTTCTTTGGGAGATGATGAACGCAATAAAAACTTCGTTATTTTGTTTATTTTCGGGTTGGTTTCTGTATGCCAATAAGTCTGACGGAATTACTTCCGAAAATAGACGATAGTTACACTACTTTTCCTCTAGGGTACAGACGACCTGTCGAACTCACATATTATGCAGCAGAATCTTATCTTCTTTATTTATCTTCTTTGTCCCTAAACCATCAAATCACAGTCCCTTGCCTCACGTCCACACACCCTTAAACAAAGTGGACACAGGCAGTAATTTCGAACAGTTAATGCTGATTTACTTTCACTGATTGTGGCTATCGTTGTTTACGCGTGATCCCATGCCTAAAATAATTCTCAAGACCACAGACTTTAAAAAGTTAAGTAGTTACGTATCTTCTTTGTTGCTCCGACGTAATTAGCATTATTTTACCTGATAGGTCGGGTGAGGCCTATCAATGATACTTTTTAACTTTAAAATCTTCGCTAGGGATAAACACTTTTCAGTACTATTACTTAACTCTGGACTCAATATTTCTTTTAATAAAGGTGACGCAAAAACGTCTTTCGATTAAATTGGAAACCCAAGCGTATGGTGTAATCGAATAAATGCCACTAGGTCCCCTTCAGTTAGCCTTCAGCAAACGCTGTTGCACGTTGTTGCTATTTGAGGCGTTGCCCATAAATACGGATATATTCAAGCTACGCTGTCCCATTCGTGATGTTACGCCCTTTACCTTAAGGTCGTTGAACCACCGGCCACAAGGTTGCAAACGTCAATTTAAACTCATTCTGCTAGTCTTTGTACACATTGCAAATGACGATTCCCATATAATTCGTAATAAATTATATTCAGATCTACCATCGCCACGAAAACTTTTTTTACTGTTATGGATGGGCATTTTACCATGCATAGGTTTGAATGTGTATAGAGCATTGACAAAGATGCGGTGCATTTCCCCTCACCTCCAAACTAGGGCATCGGGCGGAATAATGACCTTTAAGCCGCATGACACAACCAGTTATGCAGCAGTCAAGCTTCGTTGTCCCAAACAACGTCAGAATTTCCACATGAAGATATTTCCCCTGCATATTGCTATCTCATTATTTCGAAAACACGAGACGCACGGTGTCCGTCATTCTAACCAGTGAATCAAAATTATTATCAATTGCTTACTGAACGCGTTATGTGTTCACTGTGTAGCAAATTCATACGTGCTGCGGAAAGTTTACGCATCCAACGTAGCAATGCAACCGATATGATCGTTAATCAGTGAACTAAATAACACCGTCTATTAACCGATTATCTCAAAGCTTCAGTTGAGAAGTTCTGATGAAATTCTGCGAATTCGCAAGTGCACCAAATAAGCCAGTGATATCCGTTGTCATAGCCACTTTTTGAATTTCTTACCTTTGCATTAGGTAAGGATATACACGGAAGAATTCACAAACCCTTATGACCTGGATTTTTCTGCATCCACTTTGCCTGATGTCTAGGTCATATGCCTGTAAAGATACTCTAGTATGACATAAAAACTGTAAATGGAGGAAATGAGAGCCAACGGCTTCCCATAAACCGGTCTTAAACCCCTCTGGCAAAGGCGACTCCAAAATGGTTTAACTTTCCTATTTAAAGTGACACATAATCAGAACATCCTTAGCAATAATATGTTAACAAATCAAAACGGTTCCCGTCCCACTAGAAACAACCAGCATACAATTCATAACGCTGAAGCTAGGACGGCCCAGCGATCAAATTTCTACACCATAAGATATGCGATCATATGGAATGCCCTACCCAACGATATTCGCAAAAGCCACATTTTAGCCGAATTTAGAAGAAAGACCAAGCAGTTCTTCTCAAATGACATGACGCATATATTTTTGAACAAAATAGAACACTTTGCTAACCAGTTCTTTGACATCCAATTCGGACCATAAGGGATCTAACGGTCCAAGAGTGTTCCCGCACATTTTGGAGAAAACTGGCCACTGCTGGAGGCCTTCCAGTCGACGATTTCCAACGCTGATCAAATCAAAGCTGAAGCAAAATTGTGCCTTGCCTCCTTTTCCAATCCTTAAAAATAAAAAAAACTAAGAACAATTTATCGATTCCAATATTCTTCGACTAACATCTCAATGTTTAGAAAAAATTATTATGAAATGAAATAATTTTCTCTTCCAACTATACTAAAATATATATTGTTTCCTTTTATAATGTATCAGAAGTATCAATACTAATAATGTAAATCTCAATCTCACTTAGATATTCGACAAACGAAAGGCCAAGTGTCTTCTGCCGATGCACTTGAATGACGATGGTGCTTTGCAGCTGCCTTGACCCACCTCAGACATCTGCAACGTCCCATCTAATAAGCAAACTTGTGCCAATGGACAACGATTGTAATCTCCGTATCGAGCAGACCCATGCATACGGTAGATGCGATGTCTTCAGCTGATTTTTTCGCCTTCAAACTGACCGCGGCTAATTATACCTCAGTTAAAGGACATGACAGTTTTACCAGACCCCAAGTATTCCTACTATAAAACTGTAACACGTACAATGTATAGCTATTTTATTTCATGTTTTTCTAGACTTGTACCTTAGAAGTCAGGTTTTTTCACTTAAAACAAACTCCTTATTTCGCACACTATTGACCTAGCAAAAGACCAAAACAAATAAAATAGTCACTGCGAAAGAAGGGGTTTGGGTTAGGTTTTTTCCCTCCTTCCGGGGTTTTTGACGGCGCCAAAGATGTGCTTTACAAATAAACCTTATTATTATACATATGGCTTTACTGCTGAAAACATTGGAGGCTATGGTTTTGGGCGGAAAGCAAGTACTTTGATTCGAATTCCTTCTTCAAAATTCATCATCTCAAGGGTATGCAACTTCATGGGGAGCGCTTTCTCACACGCAGGCCCTTGTAGGTCTTTCAGTTTGGCACACACGCCGCGGCGGCCTAAGAGCCACTTGAACACTCCTCCTCTCACCCAACGCAGCATGGGCAATAATACACAACGCAAGCTCGTATTATGTAACATACCAGGCTGACACCACTTGAGCCTATATATGTTTATGATGCCAGTTTACAGGCAATTTTAAAGCGTTGGTGGAGCACCTCTTGGGTGCCTTCCAAAACCGCGAAGGCAGGAAAAAACCTAAAACAAACACCCTCTTTTGCCGCCCATATTGATTTTGTTTCAAGTTTGTGTTTCGTCAATACTGGGCGAGGTAAGGAGTTTCTTTCAAGTGAAAAAAACCTGACTTCTAAGATATTATACAAACGGAATATATGTGCAGTTTTAAAGTGAGTTGACACATCAGCAAGAGATAATTTGCATATCTTTTAGGGACATTAGTTCGAGCTGGGGTGGGTTGGTACAAGAAAACAGTGTTCTCAGTCTTCCTTCAATTGTTGTCGGCAAAAGTTGCGCGCTATCGGCTGAAGGGTTAGAAGATTGTGGGCTGCAGCTTCAGCAGCATTATCTTCAGAATGAAGCTTGGGTTCAATATGCTCCACAAGCATATAAAAGCAGCCATCACTGCTGCCTCATTCTCTCTCTTGGGCATAATTGGACGCAGTCAACACTAACAATGGTTTTGCCATTCGCCACTGCTGCATCAGACAGAACCTCAGGGTCCTGTACACAATGCATCCGATAATTTGGGATTTGATCTGATAATTTAAGTGCTTGGGTTCACCCACTGCTCAAGCATTAGAACCTTACCATCGATGACAACTAATTATGGGTATGCTATGCGTATGATATGTTTTTCATCCTCAGAAAACATAAAATGGAAACGCAGCATGGGTAAGAATCACCTTAAGACTGGAAAAAGCAGCTGTCTGATGTCGCCGTAAGACAAACCACTGGCGGTAGAATCTGCATAACAGTATATAAGTCACTTTAAAACACTTTATTAAGGGAAGAAGGCTTTCGCCCTTGAGCTCCCTATTCATAACCAAAATCGCATAATAGGTCCACCGTAACAATAGTACATAATACAAATGTACAAATGTAGGCTTCACATCAGCGATAAGTGTGAGCCAGTTGCAAGGTGCTGCTACTGACACTTCGTTCATTATATCTGCAACAGTTTCTCAGCAAATGAGAATCAAGTTTGTGTTTAAAAATGTCAACAGTATCTGAGAGCACCACATATTCCGGGAGTCCGTTCCATGCTCCAATGACCCTCTGAGAAAAGATGGTTCGTCGAACGTCGATACGGGCCGGTTTCCTCTGCAGCTTAAAAGGATGACCTCGCAGACGGTCAGTCCGAGCTAATTCGTAGAAATCATCAAATTCTAGGGCGCAGTCTTGGCCTCTAACAATACGGTAGGTTTGTATGAGGTCCCCGCGGAGTTGCCTATAATTGAGAGGGAAAAGATCAAGTTCGGTCAGTCTGTCTTCATAAGGCAGATGACCAAGATTCTTGACAATCTTTGTAGCCCTCGCCTGCACGCGTTCCAGGTGCAGGTAATCCTTCTTGAACCACGGACGCCAGGCCTGGATAGCATACTCCAAGTGGGACCGAACAAACGCTCCGTAGGTTTTCCTGAAGAGCTCCTTGTCAATGTTGAAGAATCCCCGCCTAGTCGCAAACAGCACCTGTGTCGCGCGTTTAGCTGCCTTTACACACTGAATAGATGGTTTTAGTGAGGAATTTATAAGAACACCGAGATCCTTTTGTTCATTCACATTTGAAAGTGGGTGCCCATTGAGGAGGTATTGGAAGGAATCGTTCTCCACATCAGTCCTTCTAGTACGGAGTCTTAAAACCACACACTTTCTAATGTTGAAGTTTAAAAGCCAACGAGCAGACCAGCAGCTAAGTCGATTGAGACTCTCTTGAAGCGCTTTCCTATCGGCGTCAGACCTGATGGCTCTCCAGAGTTTGACGTCGTCGGCAAACATGATAGCGCTGCAACTCAGGTCGTTGACACAGTCGTTGATATAGATAAGGAAGAGCAGTGGCCCTAATACAGAGCCTTGGGGGGAGCCTTTTTAAGTCACCGATGCACACAGTTTGCGATCGCCCTGTGAGAAAATCTGTGATCCATGCCAGCAGGTTTCCTCTTATGCCAATTTCTGACAATTTATACATTAGACGCTTATGTGGGACGCTGTCGAATGCCTTCTTGAAGTCCGTATAGATGACGTCAACCTTACCATCTTCATCTAGTGCGCGAGTCCACTGCTCAGTGGAGAGTAGAAGGCTGGAAAGGCAAGAATGGTTCTTTCTGAAGCCGTGTTGGAGCCCTGACAGTAGGTTGTTCTCCTCCAAGAACTCCATTGTCGTCTTCTTAATTATCGTTTCCATCACCTTACAGCAAATGCAAGTTAGGCTGACGGGCCGGTAATTGTTGACCTTCGTTCGGGCTCCGCCCTTGTTTATCGGGTAAATATTTGCCATTTTCCATTCAGATTGCAGTTTTCCTAATTCCAATGAAGAACGAAAGATATTTGCTAGGGGCTCTGAGAGTTCGCTTGCCAATTCTTTCAAGAACTTGGCTGGTATACTGTCTGGACCGGATGACTTTGCTTCTTTGAGGCTCTGCAGCTCCCTCTCAACTACAGATGTTGGAAATAGTAGAGAATGAAGTGCTGGACCGGCGTTTGCAACAGCACTGTTGGCATTATCAAAATGAAGCTCAGTTACCCTAGTGAATACCGAGGCAAATAACCGGCTAAAGTACTCGGCTTTCTCGTCATTCTCAACGACTTCTCCGCCATCATCATTCTTAAGTACTGCGACAGGATCCTTGTTTTTTAATCTACTGTTAATATAGCGGAATAGAATTTAAGGCTTTTCTTCGGCCTGTTGGAGGATTCTTGATTCATAGTTTTTCCTGGCCTGGCGAATTGATTTTTTTACTGCATTTCTTTGGCGTCGGAATTCCTCGAGGTGTACTGGCGACCCAGTTTTCCTGAATAACTTCCATTCCCTTTTCTTCTTCTTCAGTTGCCTGTTAAGGTCTCTCGTCAACCAGGCAGGACGACTAGTCGTCTTTTGTACCTTCACCGGACAAAAGTGCTTAATCAGATCTAATGCAACCCTTTTGAGTGATATCCAATCCTCCTCCGGATCCCCCTTGATTAGGCAGTCCCAATTCACGGGCGATAGTGCATTCTTCATTGAATTGAGATCTGCCTTCCATATGTTTGGCCGGTCCTCCGTTTTCCTCAGCCGTTGAGTATGGAGTGAGTAATTCCACATTAGCGTCGTATGGTCACTCTTACCGAGCGGAGCACTTGAATGCACTTCATCTATGTAGGATGAATCCTTCGTGAAAATGAGATCCAAACAAGTAGCCCGCTGGTTTTCTAGAAATCTGGTTATGCCCTTAACGTTCTGAACTAGAGATAGGTCAAGCGTGAGATCCATTAGTTTGGAACTAAAGGAAGGTGACGCCGCCTCCACTGTCAGGTTCTGACATACACGACAACCCCACCTCCTTGTCGGTTTTGGCAGTCTTTGCGGAAAAGCTGGTATGCTGGAATCGGAATCTCCAAATCGGCGATTTCTGCTTTAGCCATGTTTCCGTTATGGCAACTACATCAGGTTTCCGCTCCGAAAGTACTGCCTTGAGTTCATCAATTTTTGAGGGAAGACTTTGGGCATCAGTGTAAAGAAAGCTCAATTTAGACTTAGTCACCACTTTATGCAGGCGGTTGCCTCTTGCGTGCGATTGCATGCAGGGAGCTGTCAGTGCTGATGGAGATGGACTGTTGTCCATCCCGACTAGGCTGTTAGTGTTATCGGCTTTCTCCAGAGGAGTGACCTCGGGACATGGACGATCTCCCCGTTCAGAATTCGAAGATTGCTCTCGCCGAGTTCGCATCTCCTGTGGAGTTCTACTTTTAGCAATCTCCATTTCTCCCGCTCCGCGGGAGAAAAATCCCGCTGAAAAAAAAACCGTCGGGTGTGAGTTTATAAGTATTGGTTTCCTGCTTAACAATAGCTGGACCTCAGCCTCACTCTTCAGAACAACCTTCAATGGTCTTGGTTGGCGTTGTTCATCTTTTGAGTCTGTTATACGGCCCTTTCGGAATGCCTTTAGAACTTCAACTTTCTCCTCACCCTTTAGGAGGAATTTCAGGTATTCTTTAAATAAATTCCTGTCCTCTTCTTATCTGGATTTCAGGGTATCGGAAGTACCTTCTGTCATGCCTTTTATGACTATGCAGTTTATACGAGTGGTTGTCACCTTCCGACTGTCGTCCCCTTCTGCTTCTCTAGGATTTGTTAGGACAGATTCGCTTCGAGGTTCAGCGCTCCTGTTCGTTTTGGCCTGCGAAGTTGCCCTTTTTGTTTGGCTTGTGCTCAATCTCGGCCAACTTATATAAGCACTTGGGCTTGGTTGGCCTTTTTGGGAGCCCGAGAGCGCTTCATCGTTCTCTGGGAAGCCAGTGGGTTGACCGTTTCCCATGTCCATGGCAGACTACCAACTCCGTCAAGCACCCTGGCTGCCGGATCATTTTTGTGCGTAGACACTTCGGCGAGGGATTTTGCTTATGCATACGTTAGTTTTCCTCGCTCAAGTTCACGCATCGCCGGTTTCTCCTCACGAGGGAGAAATAGAGAAAAAAAATTCAGCTCCTCCATCTCCACTCTAAGATTATTAACCACCTTCTCCAGGTTTGTAAATTTGTTCAAAAGGGTAAAATATGATACGGAGGCTTCATCTTCATGAGTTTCATCCCTTAAACTTTTATGACTTTTAGTTCGCTTGGCAGGAGGAGATTTCAAAGAACTTCTAGATGGAGTTTCCGTAGTTAGTAGCAAAATTTGGAATCTGTTGCAGCATCCCGTGATGACGAAGAAAGGTAGGTGTTCGACTTCTACGCGGGGATTCCAGGGTTCGAATCCGGGCGGTGATGTCGGGATTTTGAATGCAGGCACTGGCGAACATTCATTCCCGTCTTCCAAAGCTGTATCGCACATAGTTTCAATTTTTTCTGTCACCATCTTTTCACAACAGACCGTTAATAAATCAAATGGTAAAGTTGATTGCTTTTTGACTATCAATAACCGATTTTTATTACTGTCATCCTGTGTCTTCGTGGTGGAGTTTATTAGATGCTCTACTTGGTGTTTGTAAATTGAGTCTACTGAACTCGAGAGACTTTTAGCCCTTTTAGCGGGGGATGATTTCGTCGCATCAATCTTGCGACTTCTGCCCTCGAAATTACAACTAGGGCTTTTAGTCAAAATTAAATCAGCGTCTATAGTCGACGTAGATGGTATAGTGGTAACGACTGATACCGACAAACCACGGATTTTGGGTTCGAAGCTCTCTTGCGCCGCGACTTTTACAAGCTGATCTACACGTTTATTTTTGTCTCCCATAATAGATCAGAATGATGATAAACGATATTAAAGCTCTATGCCATATGTATAAAGTGTTCAACTGTATGAAAAAGGTTATTGAAACGACTCAGCCGTTTGTAGAGAGCTGGAATCCGGGAGAATTGTTGAAAGAAGGCAGTGACGGAGATGATGCTCGTTTTGACTAATGTCCTGTCGTGTCTTCTGAGGCTGGAGTTATTGCGAAAGTAAATCCAATAGCTTACAACGAAAGTCCGCCAGAGGGATAGGTGAACCAAAATCCCGAACATAATATTTCCCACAAAGGACGAGAAATTTAAACCGCAATGTGAAGCTTCTGTGGAATTAATCTTTTATTATAAATGCAAACACTCTATCATTCATAAAGAGGGTGTTGTTAACAGCCTACTTGATAAGCAAATAAACCGGTTCTGACAATGAAGGTGAGCAAATGTAACATTATTATTATTGTCAACCCATTTTCCCGATGTTTGCACTAGATATTTTGTACACCGACGCAGGAGACAACAGATATCAAGACAAAAATGATAAACCAGGTCATCTTAATCAAGTACCTGAACCAAGGCATCGTCTAATAATTCCTCACGTGAAAAATGTGCATGCATTCGTTGAAAGACAGCTAAGGAAGCATAAAATGCACGTGGCACACAAAAAGACGACTATAATACGCAACCAGCACGTAGCCCTACTGATAGATTTGGCTATTGGGATTTTAAAAAGTCACGTAAAGTATCCCATGGGATATGTGCAATGCAATATATTGTGGTCATAGTAATAAATTAGCCTTTACCGGCACACGTGAACACCAGTCGTAAGTAAATGGGTGAGACCGCTTGTCTTAAGCCACCATGCATACTCTGGGTACTGGATACAAATTCGCCTGGAATAAAACGCGTATTGTGGGTTTCTGTCCGCATGAGAAAAAAAACAAGAAAATCGGGGTGTCAGATACTTAGATTATTCATGCGAAAATAGACATGTTGATTTACAAACCATGCACATTCATCACTAAAAAACTGATAATAACCATTGAATTGCTTATGATTGCACGATGCCCTGCACTGACTTGAAAATATGCACTTTTGCCCGATTGTCACGGATCGCCACAAGGAGAAAACTACTACACACCCACTATCAGGCATAAAATACTTGCGCAGCTTCAACACACGACAATGCATTAGCTAAAACGTTTGCGTAAAGCAGTTAAGGTTAGTAATACTCAAGCAATCTAGTCATTAGCTTATCA
This sequence comes from Ligula intestinalis, assembly GCA_036362985.1. Taxonomy (NCBI): domain Eukaryota; kingdom Metazoa; phylum Platyhelminthes; class Cestoda; order Diphyllobothriidea; family Diphyllobothriidae; genus Ligula; species Ligula intestinalis. The sequence continues at coordinate 6,551,655 of JAYGXS010000006.1, forward strand.
GCGAGATTAGATGTTTGTAGGAGTACCTCGTGGGGCTGCCTGCGAGCCGCGCGAAGCGCCCCCCTCGGTCTTATGCGCTCCTGATTTTAGGGGAGAGGATGGGCGGGGCATGTCAGGGAACAGATTATATCGTAATAATCCTGTAAAATAAAGAAATTACGAGGGCAATTGGGGGTGCGTATGCAGACCTCGGGCGGGGACACTGAAGAACGCTTTAACATCATCGCGTGTATGTAGGAGGAGTGCACGCTAACCTCGGGCGAGGTCACTGAGTTACATTTTCTAGTAGTATCACTAACTCCAACTAGAATAAATGCGAATGAGTGAAAAAGTTGGGAAGATTGTGGAATTCACCTACTTAAAATTTTTAAGTAAGCGATTATTGCCATGGTTATTTTTAAAATCCGTTTTCACTTAATTTACTGACTTAAGCGATTATTGCATGTGGTGGCCTTCCGAGGACCCCTCTGCATTTCAATACCATCATCTAATCCCTACTGGGTCGACGGCCGGCATGCAGAAAACTGGAAGGTTGTGGGTAATTCAACCTACTTAAAATTTGTAGGTTAGTGGTTTTAGTACACAAGGACCCTTCTGCGGTCCCAGTAGGTGTGTGAGTTCGACCACCATAATCGGTGATATCCACCATACGCCCGAGAGTAGGGACGGTGACTGTGGCCAATTATAGTGAATGCAGACGGGCCGCTATCTACCCCACTCTAAACCCTCATCCGCTTTAACCGGTGACAAGACAAAGTCGAGATGACCGACCAAGAATCAGGCGTAAGCTGCTTTGTCCACCCAGAAATGCCGCCTAACTTAATATTTAGTGACAGTAGACTTTGCGCGGATACTACTGCACTGCTAACAACAACTACTGCTATTTCTTATATTACTATTAGGATGCAACTGAGTGATATGTTCGCTGGTACTATTTCAGTCTGTATTGTAAACCAGAAGTGACACTGGTTAAAGTCAGCACAGGGTTCATATCCCCTCAATCTCAACAAGAAGTGTAGTAGTACTGGTGCTAGCATTGATGCCACCATTTGTCAGCGTTGACGCTGACTAAGCCTTCACTAGGGCTCATATATCCTTGAAGGAAGGTGAATCTGGGTTTACCTATTTTGGGTAAATACAGGCTTGGGGGCCTGAGCAAAGCTGTGCTTGCCTTGGCTTCCGCACTCTCAGCTCCATCCCTCAAGCTGTACGGAATAAGACGCTGTTGCCATAGGTGCTTGCATATGATATAAGTGCTTATTCTAGAAAGTATACTTACTGAGGCTAGAAGATAGTATACTATAAGAAATGCCTGTGTATCTTCTATTTAGGGAGACGCACCCAGCATGCACTCCCCTGTCTATATGAGATAGAAGTGATTAGCATTTGGAAAATAATAGAGCTGGGTGTCCTGAGCAAAGATGCATGCGCCTTGGTTTCCGCACTTTCAACTCGATTCACCGAGCTGTATCTACAGCTGCTGCTATAGGTACGTGCCTATGCCAGGAGTACATGCTTTGGTGGCTGAGCAAGCTGTGCTTGATTTGGTTTCCGCATTCTCAACTCGAGGACAGCAGTATCGCTGATTGGAGTTAGGTCTGGGGCCGTGTTCCCTCTATCTCCAGTATACTACTGTTAAAAGTGCTGTGCCTGTACTGGGAGTGCTAATTCTAGTAACCACACTTCCTAGGACCAGTAGGTGGTAGACTACCATGTGGCTTGTGCGTACATGAATAACATTTTAGCTTAGTGTGCAGCAGGTACTCTTAACTAAAAGTTAAGACCATTTATTATTGTGTTAGACCGTCAATGATGGATGTTGTTCGAGGCCAGTCAGGGGCTTTTGGGGTGGCTTGGTTGACTTGAACCCACTCTTCTTTTAAATCACAAAACGTATCGGAATATCAAAAGGCATCACCAGATATTAAAGCTAAATATTCACGTTGTAGAAATTGCCGTAAATATAAAGTTTCCATAACCTCATATGATTTTCCACTATTTGCAACGCGAAGATGTAAGAAAGTAACAGGAAGACCTGGAGACTGCACTTTTAACAAAATAAAATTCGTACAAGCAGAAAGGAAGATACAGCAATGACTAATATTGGCTTATCTACTGAGAGGTCCTACAGTTTGAAACCGGGTTAACGTAGTTATTGAACCAGACGCGTGAGAGTACTGCTAGCAAGCAAAGACTGACTGTCAGTCACCTGCTCAGACTGCCTTGGAGCTCCGTCCCGTCTCGTGGCGGCTGGTTACGGAAAAGACAAGGTGAGTAATATTGCTTTCGTTGGCTGACTTGCCGCTATCAGTCAGCGATATCCAAAAACAGAATACGACAGACCGCAGTTTACTGACCTACGTACCACAACATTATATGACCGTAATTCAAGACTAAGGAAAAGAAGAACACGACCCCTCGTATGCCTCTCATTGAATCACCTCTCCCGGGCGTTTACGCGCGATAAAACCTACTACCCCCTGTTTACCAGTAACATTATTGTGTTATTGTTTCGCCAAATACCTATACAGGGTGTCCCAAAAAATCTATACGCATTTTAGGTAATTGTAAACTTGGTGTTTATTATAATTTTTTATTTCAAAAACGTAAAAATAATTAAAAGTATCATTTATTAGTTTTTTTCGCAGCATTTTGATTATTGCAACAGTGTCTGAATCGAGAGAAGCCATCGAACGTTAATGCACCTGAATACCAAGGGAATTGTTTCATGGTATGTGCGATTCCATTGCTTCGCGTTGTCAACAGTGTCATGATCAAAGTGGACGTCAGTTTGAGAACATGCAGTGATAAAAACAATAAAATGGTACTGGTAAATATCTCTACACTTATTTAATAATAAAATTATGATAAATACCAAGTTTACAAATAGGTAAAATGTGTATGCAGTTTTTGGGACACTTCGTACGTATCGGTGTTTTTCTTTTGCCATGTTAACGTGATCCATATGGACTCAAGGGCATTCGTCTACCTTCTCTTTAGTTAAAATGAATTGAGCTGGTGCTTACTTCGTTCTGCACTTAAAATGAATCCATAAAAACTATTTCTATTAGACGTCAAACACTCCGGATCGTAGCTAATAAAATTTGAGTCCATGGCTCAATGTTACATTTCTGAACTCAGTAATCGTCACCCCCCTCTTATTAAGATTCACATTTCTCATGTCTCTTTTCATACTCTGACCGGAATTTTTGTTGATGGTAATCCATTACTTTAAGAGGTCAAGACCAATTTCCGATCCGTACATATGTTAGTAGAGATATGGAACGCTGTGATCAAATGTGTGCCTTCTGCAAATACAAGTATCCATGTTGTGTCTGGTCAGAATTAGTGAGCACCCTTGCTATCAAAGTATTTACCTCGATAGGTAAAGTTTTATTGGGTGCAAACGGCTGGCAGACTTAAACAGCCCGTATGCTCTTGCTACACAAACGGATGAGCATCTCATATGCCACATGTTTGTATCAATGGAGCCTGACCCCCAGTCCGTCAGTCGGCCATTTTACAAGCCTGCGCTGGGTTGACCACAAGGTGTGCTTCGTATCGTCTGTTGGTAGCCTTCCGCGAATTTATCTTTTCAAAATGTATTGTGGTGAAGTTATTTGGACATGGCTTCTGGGATTTAAAAGTATCCACTCTTCCCTTTTCAATGCGGCTCATGGCAACGGTGGGTGATTTGGGATAGGTGTTTTTGTAGTGTATGTAATGCTGAGCGAGCCAGTGGCGATGTAGTTCTATCGACTGTGCCTTACGGCAGCTTTTCGTGGATGCGTGTATGGCCGAGTAGACTCACGTGGGAACTGAATATGCGTCGGCAGTGCGGACAGTTGAGAGTTGTTTGTGTTCCTTGCACTGGTTTTTCAGCTTGTGTTGTGGATTTGCAAGTGACCCATCATGCCTATGCGTGGTGCAAAGGAGAGTAATGGCTGTAGCCCAAATTCCGTCTAACGCCTCACGCCACACACGAGGTCACGTGATGGCAATCGGTTGCCTGGCCTCGGTGATCGCAGCCTGCATCCCCATGGCGGCCAACGCGCGCACACACGAACGCTCAACCTCTGGCCTCGCGCGTCACTGCGCATGTGCGCCCCGATGTCGGTATACCCCAGTCTGGCCAATCATCTCACCGAGGCTGACTCACACAAAGGCCGCTTTGTAGGCGTTGCGACGAACCTGCGCTCTCGCAGCTCGGAAACCCGCTCTCACGGTCGAACCCATGCCTAACCTAGTGTTAAATGCCTCCCGCCTATTCTCCACTACATCTGTACTCCAAAGCTACATTCTGACTTTTTCACTAGAATGAAAATTTGTCAAGTTGTTCTAGCTTACTGAGCTACGAGTTCCTCACTCGAAGCGATGAGTTTGATCCAACTTGGATCAATTTACCCCCTCCTTAACCTACTGAAGCGTAGGGAATCCACCAATACTGATACACTAAACTGACTGTCTAAGCAGCATTTTCTAATCAATCAAGCTATCTAGAATCCATCAAATGACTCGAGTTTTTCACAACTGGGTCAAATGGATCACTCAGACCTGCCAAGGTCCTCGATAAATGAAATATTTGCCTGATTTACATTGCGAGCTATTGAAAAAGCCAATGAGCTCAGGTACCAGGTCGGATATCTGCAGGTTGTAGGGACCCCAACTTTGCGGATCTTATGGACTTTGTTAACACGCGTGCAGGGATATCCGGACATCAGCTTGGACAGCTTTATCGAGGTAGCTACCTCGATAAGAAAGAAGCCATCTGCAAAATCTCTTGCGAAGGTTGTGACACAATATATTGTGGCCAAACAGGAAAATCCGTCTCCAGGCTCATCCACGAGCACCAATTGGCAGCGAACAGATGTGGTTATGCATTGCCTTGACACAAGACATTCCTCTGCATGGGAAAAAACACGCATCGTCGGAGTTTGCCCCTCCAAAAAAAGTTGAGAATTTTTTAAGCCCATGCACTGCGATGATTCAGGCATCAACCGGCGTATCGAGTTAGCGGGAGTGTACAAACACCTCACGGAAAGGTGGAAGAGACTGCAGACTACGAACATGGACCAACATGAAGCGCAATCAGCGTCCATACCCGATGACCTGGACTGCCCCCGGGCTGACTCAAATTACAGTTGCAGAATGACAACTAGTCCCTTTCTTCATTCCAGAACTAGGCGGAACTGTATACGAGAACACAAGGTGGACCTGGTCTGTCCTAATAATACTTAGTTAACCAAGTTGGGCAAGGTGGGAGAATCTTCCGGTCAGTGAGGCTACGCAGCAAACGATAACCATCAGCCTGAATACTAGTCAGTATCTTTTGTCGAACAGTTGGCAAATACTCTGTGCCTATCATCTCTGAACTTCAGGGTGACACAACGCGCTTGATGTTCCCTACCTGCTTTTGTTGTAGGGACCCCAACTTTGCAGATCTTATGGAGTTTGTTAACACACGTTCAGGGCTAGACGGAATTCAGTTTGGACAGCTTTCATGGGAGGGCAAAGCACGGTATCCTCAAAATATTGAATGTCCAACAGCAAAAGCGCGAAAGATCCCCTACTTCCTCAGCTGTTTTGGATGCCGCGTTGGGTCCTCAGCATTGTTTTATATGCTCCCAAAAAGGCAGAATGGCAAGAAGCCAAATTCTTCTTTTCGCAGCTAGGTGGAACGCTATGCGAGAACACAAGGTGGGCCTGGTCTGTCCTGATACTACTTAGTTCGCCAAGGTGAGCGAACCCGTAGAACGTTCAGGTCATTGCGGCTGCGCAGCAAGCGATAACCATCAGCCTGAAAACAAATCATTATCTTCTGCGGATTAGTTGGCAAATACTCCATCTCTGAAATTCCACGTGACCCAAAGTGCTTGATGTTCCCTACCTGCTTTTGTTTTTCCCTTACCCGCCCGAAGTGGATTTCTTTGTATGGTCCCGTGTTGAATTTGACCTCGAAACTGAGGATCAGCACTTTTGTTTAAAATCACCCCTGTTCACGTGCATGACCCACTCCTGCGAACGCACGTGCCCTTATTGTCTAGATTCAGGCGTTGAAGCCAGCGAACCCTTATAAACCAGTTATCCACTGAAGAGGTTTGAACCTCATTTTTTCGTTACTGATAGCATACTAAACCGAGCTACAATTTTCATTCTGACTTGAAGTACGCAATAAGCTGGGGACCTACTACTACTTTAACCTTATTTCCGCTGGTAATGAGTGGGGGGACATTTAGCCCTGGATAACGCACGCGGCACAGCTGCCACTCGAGGAAGCAACTTCGGGTGGCTTCCACTTGAACGCCCTTCTTGTTATGCGGGTCCATGGGGATTCCAAAGGGCGTAATTAGACGGTGACGCCACAGCGGTCACAGTGAAAATACTAAAGGGGTCTAGGTAGTGGGTGTGTGACATTACCCGAGGCGTGTCGTGTCTGGTGGCGTAGACCCTCTCGTAAGAGTGTGGGTGAAAAGGACTTGTTCAAATGGTGCTGGGGCAGCCGCGACATCCTGGACGCACATGTGTGTGTCCGGATGGAAGTCGATCAAGTTTCTGCAGGTCAGCGGGTGTGAAAACGCTGACCGAAGTACTGGGTGACCTTGAGGCAGCTGGCCTTGAAAAAGGACGCCGGACAAAGCAATATTGTGCCTCCAAATTTCAGGTGTCCCAACGTGCTTGATGTTTCCTATCTGCATTTGTTTTTATCTTATCCGCCCGAAGTGGACTCCTTTGTTTGGTTCCCTGTTGAATTTGACCTTGAAACTGAGGAGCAGCACTTTTACTTAAAATCATTCCTATTCACGCGTGTGACCCACTCTTGCGAACACACGTGTCATTATTGTCTAGAGTCAGGTGTTGAAGCCAGCGAACTCCTGTAAACCGGTTATTCGCTGTCGAGGTTTGAACCTCGTTTTCTCTAGACTTGTACTGTAATATATCCCGGCCGCAGTCTTTATTCTGATTTACCGTGCGCGTTGCTCTAGGGCGCCCAAGCGTTGACTACGTTAGCCTTATATATACTTGGTAGCGGCCCCTATTTTCGCCGTAGCAAAGCAATCTATGGTCCTATAAGTTAATTACTTATCTTTATGGCAGAAAACGTATGGCATTAAAACGTTTCTGGTCTTTATGAATGTTCTTTTATACTTCAACAGGCACAAGCAAGACATTTTGGTCTGCAGCGTTTAATAGCGTAGGAGATTCATTGAATATCAACAAACGTTGGATTTTGCGCAATTCTGCCCCCTATCTGTCCCCAGTACACTTATCTGAAATGAACTCTTTCCTAGAAAACAGCATTTTGTGCTTGAGATCAACTCAATGAACAAAATAAAAACCTCAAATACGTGTTGAATACCCCACTCAAATTTTGATCTTCATATTTCATCATTCATGCAATCAAGACCTTGAATTCAAGCGTAACGACCGATAGTATTCAAAATTAGTCGGCAATTTCATGAAATGGATAATTTACCATAGAATTCCCATTCAAATCCCAAATAAGGATTACGACATGGAAATATGTGCATATAGTTATTAGTTATGCTTATTTCATCGAAAACTGCTGACCTAATTGCACACCTGCCTGCCCACTGATTTACTGAACCTGCAACATTAGTGCTGAAGTTCTTTAATACAGTGGTCCATCTGAAGCGATCAGTGCACATAGGAGCCTTCGTAGACAGTGAACCAGCCGCAGCACGTAATGTTTACGGAACAGAATTGCAGTAGGTGTGTTATGTTATGAAAGGTTAAACGAAAGTCAAAAATGAGTGTCCGATTAGCAAGTGCATCTAGCATAAACCCCGGTTCATATAACTGTCTTTGCTTTGAATGCCTGCGGTGACCGCGTTCGATAAAGAATGGCTACTTAAATTGCATTATTTTCCAATACAAGCAAAACTGCGGTTCCCAGGAAGTGGTTGAGAAGAAGCAGATGCGATCGCTGGAATAAAAATATTATCCGCTCAAAGTTGTTGGAGTCCTTCACGGAAACACCGTTAAAGGCAATAGCAGAAATGGGTAATTTGCAGACAGGGGGTTGCAGTATATAGCGGAGGCAGTCGCTACGCTATTGCACACCTACGAAAATTAACGGCTCCGCCTTGTGGAAAATGGATGCCTGCTTCTGCGCTTATTGCTTCGTGGCCGTCAATGCTCTCAGGCACCTTAACCTTGCTGACTGTGACTTCCTTTCCTCTGCAGTACTGCTAATATTACTGTCATTAGCATCACAAACACTACTAGCCGAAGGTATACTCACTGCAGTCGCCTCAAGCAATCCACGACAGTCCTCCGATGAAAGCCCCGCCCACGGACGCCAACCGGCCACGCAGCATGGGTAGTGCTTTTCAGCTGATGACTGAATGGCTACCCGTCTCAGAAGGGTGTTGGCCCGGGCTTCGTGCAGGGCTGCTCTCACCCTTCTGAGACCGAATGTTTGCATGCACATGCAAGGTCAGACCTCGGCCAACCACGGCCCCTGCGGCCTGGTAGGCGCTGGCAGTTTCTCTCGGTTCTGATTCCATGTCGGTGCATGCGTTCGCGCTCCCACTGGGTTTCACGCCCAACCTCAGGTGCCCGAGTAGCTAGACGGTCGCTAGGCGGTGGGCAGAGAGTGAGGTCGACCCTCGGCGCGTTTCTCTCCTCACTATAATAAATCTGAATGCGTCTGAATCTATCACGGTGCGCTAAAAGCCGTGGCTTGGAGGGTCTACCAACTGACGGGAAAACTCGGGCCCCCTACGTTGTTGCTCCTCTTGTACGTGTGTGTTTGTGTGTGTATGGGAGGAGAAGGCGAACTGAGAGTCAGGCTGCAATGCCTTCCTCTTAATGTGGCCTTTATGACGCTACCGCGCACGCGGGAGCATACCTAGCGAGTTAGCTAATCAATTGTGCATGTGCTGAGGGACTATCATATCAGCCACCTACACCCTCCCTAATCCCCGGTTTTATTGACTTTCCCTTTACACCGGAAACGGAGGTGGGAGTGGCGAGCGAGTGGGCAGATTCTCCGCAAGTCTGCTTTGACTTTTGTTTCCTTTGCGGTAGTTCGCTGCGTTGCTTCTGCCTGCTGTTGCTTTCGCGTTGCCTGCCCAGCTTGTCTCAGTGTCTGTGCGGCTTGGTTAAGCGTTCGCTGCGGCTGTTGGGACATGCGGTGCCCATAGTCGAAATCGACGGGGGAACTGTCGGGCAGGTGGCCGACGTGCGGGTCGTGACCTGCTACAATTTCACCGTACGTGCAGGACTTGGGCCTAATGATTGCTCAGCCATCTGACTCCCTATCGCTGGCGTTAAAAGATGCGTTCGCTTGTGCGCTCCCGAGAGGTGAAGTGCTTTGGCCAAACTGAGCCTTCGCACCGAATATGGATTGCACAGGTCGTTGCACTTGTTTAGATGCTGGGGCCCAGAAAACTAGGCCTGGAGTAATTCGCGACTCACACGATTGTTATCTCTCGGGAGAATTTCGGACTCATCAAATTTGACTGCATGGATAGGTCTCGTCAAATGAGCCGCGACTTAGGAATTAGCGTCATTTCTCCGCACCGCTGCAGCGTGTTCGGCATTTCGCGTCTTGGGGAGCCTGCCCGTTGATGTTTGGTCCGCAACTGCACAAGTTCCTATTTATATTGCACGGGTTATGTTCATCGAATCTAGATACCCTTAGAAATTCCAGTATAGTTTATCAAAAAACATTGATAAGAATATTCCTTTAGTAGAAAAGTAAGCCTTCTTCGAGTATTACGCTTGAAGGAAGGGAAGTTTTCGCTTAAAAGAATTTTTAAAGTTATGAAAACTGTTGAACCCAACCTGCTGTTACATCTGAATTCGGGATTTTCGAAGAACAATCTGCCTATTTTCCGTGCAAAGGAAAGAAATTCCTTCTCTGTGCAAGTACACAAAAGTCATTTTGGATTTGTAGATTTTTGCAGTGAATCTGATCCAACTAGTACAGTTTGCAAGAAGAATTACTGAAGATAATTTATAAATGTAAACCTCACTGTAGTAAAAAATCGCATGATTAAAAATTTATTGAGGCCAAAAAATTTTTCATGCTTACAATTTGAAGAATACGCAATTAATTATATGCCTTTCATCATCCCTGAAAGAGGTATAAGAAGACTGGGCAATTTCTTAGACCAAATTGGGTAGATCGTTGCACTCGCTTATAGACTGGGTCCCAGAAATTGTCTCTTCTTCCTCTTCTTCCGAGGATGATGAAAGGAATATTATACTTGGACCTCGAATTTTTGCGCACATCAATTTATTTTATTTTATGCATGTTTTCTATAAAATATAGTTGAGCTTATAAGGGGCATAATAGTATACGACAAGAAAGCATACTACTTAAGTTGTTATTTTTGACGGTGAGTAGTTGCTGCAGGCAGCCCTGTGTGATCGCTACATAGGCAGATTATGCTATACGATAACTAGTATCGCAATTCCACTTAAGTACTAGATTCTTATTGAATATAAATTTCAGAATTTTGGTTATTATTTCCTGATATAGCGCATCCACTGCAGCTCGAACCCTTTTTGAACTGTAGGAGGCACCGACAAGCTGTAGTGGTAATCGTTCACCGATCTGTTTCAGGACGTACCCATCCTGGTTTACGCCTTTGCGAGCTTGCCTAACGGATCAACGTATGTTGCAATGTGAATAGTAATGTTACTTATTACGTTTCAGTAACGTATAATTTTTAGGTATTACCGACAAAGACAGAGAGACGCTAGGATAGCCATTTCTGGCTTATTAGCTGGCGTCAGCTAGCGATACTCAATTCCGGTGTAGCCGCTGAAATAAATGCCACACACGAGTTTTGAACTCGCGTCTCTCCGGTCAGAGGCAAACGTCCTAACCATTGAGTTACGAATTCACTGTCTTGTCGGCATCAACCAGGATGGGTACGTCCTAAAACGGATCGTTGTACGATTACCACTACTATATATTCCCGATCAACAACCGGCAAGACGGCGAACTCGGAGCTCAATGGTTGGGACCTTTGCTTCTGACCGGAGAGACGCGAGTTCGAAACTCTGTGTGGCAGTAATTTCAGTGGCTACACCGGAGTTAAGTATCGCTAGCTGACACCGGCTAATAAGCCAGAAATAGCTATCCTAGCGTCTTTGCCTTTGCCGGTGATACCTATTAACGCGGACCAACACCTACCCGATACCCGCATTGTTCACTCTCACATTAATTCTCATCTTCTCTTGCATCACCACAGAATCGGCCGCCTTGTGACGAACCACACAACCATCAGAGCCGTTTTAATGTGCCAAGGATACTTTCGCGCGGATTCCGAATGAGGATGGTGTAATCGTTTGCTGGTGGAGCTGCCGTTGTTCCTTCCCTCCCCCCGCTGACATCGCTCCCTCCCGTTACCTTGTCGTCTCTTATCGTATCGCAGTCCCAGTACCGTCAGCAACTTCATGGCCTACCCGCAGTTGCCCACGGCACTGCACTCCTCATCGGCGTCTATCCTGTTAGGATATTAGCCGGACCAAATGCCAGCAACGTTTGGAGGCTTTCCTGAGGCGTCGAGCCTAGCCAAGTGTCTTTGTTTGTTAGCTCTGACCGCATACAGACGATGACTGTCCACGCGAGATGACCTTAACCTCTGAAGAGGAAACAGATGCACGCGCTCGCTCGCGTGCGCCACTGGTCGCAGTTGTCCCAATGCGCTAATCAGGCTACAGGCGAACGCACACTTGACACTCTCTTATAAGACACTGTCCCCCTGACACGGGGAGAGTTGCAGCCACACCGGATAGCGAGGACACGCTAGTCCGCTCCCAATGCCGGGACCTGTCCCTAGGAGGGACAAAAAGCGCGCTGGAGATAAACCAACGACAACAGCCAATTGAGACAGCTCCTCCGGGTTTTATACACAATAAACCCTCCTCCGGGTGGATTCCAGAATTATGCCCTTCTTACTATGTTCTTCATTGGGGATTTCCACAGGGCATAATTCAACGGTAACACACGTCATATTTCATCGTTATAACACTAGCGACGCTGAACTCGTCGTTTATAACATATCCGATATTCCACTGAATCGATGGCATTATTTTTATTGATATCCCTTTTTCCTGTTTCTACTTACGACTTTCTGTACAATTGTATACTTTTTATGCTACTGATCTGATGTTCTTCGTCACTTTTATTAGTGTCGGTGCCTGCGGTGATTAGCAACACCGTTCGGGGTTACATGCGGAGACCTGTACAGGTGATCGACTCCTTAAGGTGTCTGCCAGCCTCAACGTCCTCGGCCGCTACAGCACATCGTCCCACGTGCGTGAGCGTCGACCGGCCAGCCAGGGAAATGGGAACCTTGAAGTGGTTCTAGTTCTACCTTCTCCTAACGCATCACAGCACGCACGAGGTCCCGTGAGACAGTCGGTCGCTTCGCCGCGGTTGCTGCAACCTGACCTCTTGCAGCAGTGTGCATGTGTGACCACGCTGACCAATCATCGCCCTGAAGCTGACTCACCCAAAGTGCCCTTTGTAGGCGTTAAGATCCCACGCCCATACTCCGGATTCCGCCCCGTGAGCGGGCGGACGCAGGCAGCGTGGTTGGCCGCTGTGACGAACCTGCGCTCTCACATGGTCATCACGGTCAAACGTCATGCCAGACCGAGTGGCAACCTCCGCTTAACCACCGAAGAGAATACGACTCGATTCGTCTGACGTTTCGAGATCCGTCACGGATTCATCATTAGAGACATAAGCCGATAGCCGTGGCAGACCCGTATTTGCGAATCCTTCTCTACAGAATACACTGTTCCTACTAATTTGGCCTTCAACCTCTTCTTATTCTCCAAAGAAACAGGGCCTGCAAGATCGTAGTGACACGGGTTAACCATGCTTACCTTAATTCCTCGATAAACTTGCCCGACTTCTGGGATCCTGCACTCATTACCAGCGGAAATAAGGTTAATGAAGTCGACGCTTCGGTCGATTTCCAGCTTATTGCGTACTTCAAGTCAGAATATAAAGTGCAGTCGGGATTTAGTAGGCTATCAGTAACGAGAAAACGAAGTTCAAACCTCTTCAGTGGATAACTGGTTTATAAGGGTTCGCTGGCTTCAACGCCTGAATCTAGACGATAATGGCACGTGCTTTCAAAGGAGTGGGTCATGCACGTGAACAGGAATTATGTTAAACAAAACTGCTGATCCTCAGTTTCGAGGTCAAATTCAGCACGTGACCATACAACGAAGTCCACTTCGAGCGGGTAAGTTATAAACAAAAGCAGGTAGGGAACATCAAGCACTTTGGGTCACATGGATGTTCAGAGATGGAGTATTTGCCAACTAATCCACAGAAGATACCGATTTGTTTTCAGGCTGATGGTTATCGCTTGCTGCGCAGCCACACTGACCTGATCGTTCTGTGGGTTCGCCCATCTTGGCGAACTAAGTAGTATCAGGACAGACCAGGCCCACCTTGTGTTCTCGCATAGAGTTCCACCTAGCTGCGAAAAGAAGAATTGGGCTTCTGGCCAGTCTGCATTTTTGGGAGCATATAAAACAATGTTGAGGACCAAACGCGGCACCCAAAACAGCTGAGGAAGTAGGGGATCTTTCGCGTTTTTGCTGTTGGACATTAAAGATTTTGAGGATACCGTGCTTTGCCCGCCCATGAAAGCCGTCCAAACTGAATTCCGTCTAGCCCTGAACGTGTGTTTATAAAACTCCATAAGATCTGCAAAGTTTGGGTCCCTACAACCTGCAGATATCCGACCGGGCACCACAGCCCATTGGCTTTTGCAATGCAGTAGTCCCCGGTTATTAAGCCCACGGCTACTAAGCCCAGCCGCGTATCAAGCCCAAATCAGTTTGGGGCGGAATTTTACAAAAGCAGTCGCCGGCTACAAAGCCCAGTTTGCAGATGAGAGCTGCACTCTAAACTCTGCAACGCGGTCTACAGGCATCAGATTTCACAAAATTCGACGATTTCTTATGCCTGGAGAAGGACATCAAAGAGCACTTGCGAGTGAAGTTTCCTTTCAAAGCAACTGACACTAGACCGCTTTTTTTAAACGTGTCGCAAATCATTTTTTGTTTGTTCTTGTTATTGCGTTAAATACAGAAAACAACATTCTTTTCTTGTACATAACCAAGCTCTACACATAATACAGTACGTATGTTATGTATAGGCCTTCGATAGCGTGCCGCACCACCACCTCCTCTATAAACTCAGCCGCATAGAAGTAAGGGGTAGACTCCTTACGTGGATAAAAAGCTTCCTAATCGGTCGCTCGCAAACTGTCCACATCAGCAACAAACAGACAGTCAAGGTTGAGGTTGAGAGTGGTGTTCGCCAAGGCTCCGTTCTCGGTCCTATCTTGTTTGTTATCTGCATCAACGACTGTGTCCGCGAACTGGATTGCGGTATCGCCATGTTTGCCGATGATATAAAACTTTGGAGCGTAATTCGAACAGCGGCTGACGAAGTGCACTTACAGGAAAATTTAAATAGACTTCCAAAATGGTCGGTGGACAGGCTCTTACCGTTCAATCAGAGCAAGTGCACCACTATTCGAGTCGGCAAATCCGGTTCTTCAAACGGCATGGCTTACCGACTTAATGACATATCATTGAAGGAAGTGAACACCCAGAAAGACTTTGGAGTCTGGATCACGCCCTCGCTTAAACCCTCCCTGCATTGCAAAAAGGTAGCCAAGTCCGCGATGTCGATCCTATACCTCGTCAGACGAGCTTTTTCTACCTTCAATGAAGAGTGCTTCACAAAAGTCTTCGGAACCTTCGCACGACCGCTCCTAGAATCCGCTCTCCAAGCTTGGAGACCCTGGGCCAGCAAAGACAGCAACATCCTGGAAAAGGTTCAACGGCGCGCAACCAAACTTGTTATGGGGCAGGGCTCACAACCTTATGAAACACGGCTGTCGAATCTCGACCTCTTCCAATTGCGCTACAGGCAGCTTCGGGGGAACCTGATGCTAGCATTCCGCGTATTACATCTTCAAGACTGCTGTCTTATATCAGGGGATTTTTTCGAATTAGCAACGACCACGAATCTGAGGGGTCATCCCCTCAAATTAAAGGTGACAGGGGCCAGGCTGGACACTCGGAAACACTTCTTTTCAGAAAGGGTGGTCGGAGCGTGGAATGCGCTTCCTCAGGACGTCGTTATGTCGGAATCGCTAGAGGGTTTAAAGCGAAAACTGGATCGATATAGCAGTGTACGATGAATCGGAACTGACAATTTACAATAATAATACTATTTTCAATTTTTCAGTAGTATTAGTTTTTATATTCATTCACATTTGCTATTTATAACGCTCTCCCACGCATAGCCTCATGCGAAGGTCTCCGCGTTCTACCCTACTTGGCTATCTGCGTACCATGATTACCCCGCTAGCGATCTTATCAGCCAGACCTGATGGCCTAAACATTCACCCTTGGTTCGACCCAAAGCGGACTGTCGATGATCTGGACGGATGCCTCTGTTGTTCTAGCTCCGTTGGCGGACTCTGCAATCAGCAAGGAAGAATCAGGACGCGGCTTCCACACGGTGATGATCCTGGGAACCTTTGCAATTCCCTCCCTCCCGTTGGAACCCCCTTTTTTCTCCTAAATTCCACGCATTACCCCGAAAAGAGCGACAGTTTTTCTCCTAAAAATCCCTGACGAGTTTTTTCACTGTCTGCTCCTATTTTCATCCTATGACACAGGACAATTGGCCTCGCCAACAGTCTGAGAAACGAATTTTCTCCTACCACTGCACATATGTACAAATAGGGCACTCAAAGGAATTTTTCCTACATATCCCTCA
Organism: Ligula intestinalis; assembly: GCA_036362985.1. Lineage (NCBI taxonomy): Eukaryota > Metazoa > Platyhelminthes > Cestoda > Diphyllobothriidea > Diphyllobothriidae > Ligula > Ligula intestinalis. The sequence continues at coordinate 6,567,457 of JAYGXS010000006.1, forward strand.
ATATGCTGATACTGATAGTGCCTATCCTGCATTTGAGAAGTCAAGATTGGCACTTCCGTGGCCGACCCCGACGCCATGTGACGATCGCACTCTGCCCCCTCGCCCCAGTGACAGTCGTTCGCTGTGCGCAAATAGCAGCAATCATCCCCCCCTGCATTTGCCCCTCGGATAACCCCCACACCTCCCCCCTTCCCCCCCCCCACTACCCCTCCTCCCCTCCCCGGACGCACAAACCTCTACAGGCCGACCTCGCCATGCGGCCGACGCGTAAACGATGAATTGTAATTAGACTACACTATTTAACCCTGTCCATCTGTATAGTTTTAATTTCCCTGCAAATGTTCTGGCCTGACGATGATTTGCTGAAAACATATGTTTGCCAATCTTGACTTCTCAACTTAAGAATGGGAATATCCTGCATTTGCTAATCAAGAACTAGGACTCTCCGGTTAGTGCGCCCGCCGCTTATTAAGCCCAATTTAGTCTGGGCCCGAGGTGAGCTTAATTAACGGTGACTACTGTATCCCGGATTAAAATCAGGCACATAATTCATTCATAGAGGGGTTTGGCAGAGCTGAGTAATCCATTTGACACAGTTGTGAAAAACTCGAGTCATTTGATAGATTCTAGATAGGTTGATTGATTAGAAAATGCTGCTTGGTTAGTCACTTTATTGTATGAGTATTGGTGGATCCCATACGCTTCAGTAGGTTTGGCGGGTTATTTTACCCAAGTGAGATCAAACTCATGGCTGTGGGTGAGGACTTCGTACCTCAATTTGCTAGAGCTTAAGCTTTGTCTTCTTGGCGTGGATTAGAGTCCCACACTGTCGTGGGTCAACGGGTCAAATGAGTACAACTCATTTGTGTAAATGCAAATTAACAACTTTTCCTTCTCGTGCAAAGGTCAAAATACGGGTTCGCCGTATGTGAAGTCTGTCGTGCCTGCCTTTGAGAAGGGACCTTGTTGATTTCTCGGAAAATCTCTCTGACATCTACGTCATGGTCTGAGTCTATCACGTGTCCTAGAATGAACCGTTAATTCTCTTTATTTGGTCCTTCCGACCAGATTAGAAGATGTCCTCCTGCCTCTGTGGGAGAACGCAAGTTCCACTGTAGCCAATACACAGAAATTATACTTGTTACAGCTGTGATCATTTCTGATTTAGCCGGCCTCAACGATGTCGCTGACGGTACGCCTCCACGCGTGACGATTAGCGGTATCCGATCTGGAAAGCTTCACCCAGTCTCTTTTCAAGCGACGGAGATCGGAGATAGAAGGTCCAAGAACTGCTTCCATGTGTTGACGTGCGGTGTCGAGTTAAGTGCTCAGTGTCCCTTCGCTTCGACGGTTCCAGGTGGGCTGCGGCGCCGAATCAAGGGCAACATATCAACACTTGTGGGACGGACGAAGGCGAACGTGCCAAACCACCTCAGTCGCCTGTCTTGAATGGCCTGAGGTATCCTCGCGATACGATCGCAGCGAGTGTGGACTGTTTCATTCGAGATGAAGTCGATATACTTAACTCACAGGATGGTCCTCAGGCAGCGGTGGTCAAAGATCCCCATCCTTCGCTCATCTTCTGCGCGGAAAGCCCAGCATTCACATCCACAGAAGAGGACTGACCAAATGGATGCATGGTAAACAGGAATTTTCTTGGTGATGGAGATCTCGCTTCGGATGCATAGGCACTTTCAGAGGATTGAGAATACTCAGCGAGTAGCATCGATGCGGAAGACTATGTCGGCCTTGATCTGCCCATTAACGACAGATCCACGGTAACTTGTAGATCAAATCAAAATAAAGACCACAGCTGTGTTTTGGACAGTACGCTTCACGAGCAAACAATGCCCAAACCTCGACAGTGGATACCCGTATACATAGACCAATGGAGTTCGGTGGCTTCAGCGTCTGGCTGTAAATATCAAAACGTGTGTTCGCAGGGATGGATTACACGCGTGTACAGCAAGGCCTTTAAGCAAAAGTGTTGACCTTCAGTTTCAAGGTCACGTTCTAGGCGGGACAAAACAAAGAAGTCCACTTCAGGCGGGTATAGAAAAACAGAAGAACATAGGTAGGGAACAACAAAATTGCGTAGGTCCGATGGAAGTCCAGAAGAGATAGACATAGGCGATCTTCAAACTTGCCAGACAGGAAATAGTAGTTGTTCAAACTGCAGCCGGACTGCAGTCATCCGAGAGTCAAAACTCTTTACACCTACTCTCCTATCCTTGTGTGCAGAATACACTATTCCTAACAATCTGGCCTTCCCATCGTCTTCCCTCCCCTCACCTAAAGGAACCATGGGCCCGGAAGATCGCAACTGTTAGGGCTAAACTTTCTTAGTCTTAACTTAAACGAACCGTCCTCTATTTGCGATGTCTTGATGGGGTTTTGGACGATGATAACGCCATCCCGGTAAGGATGATTTCTAAGGCCGCCTAAACAGGCGACAAGGGAACAGCAACTGCCAAATACTAGGGATATTAGGTTTAAAATGAGGATTAGGACTTCACTGCCTCATACAGCTATACAGGGTTCTGGGCACAATAAATCACTCCTTCTGGTGATTTCCGCCTTTTACCTTCACCTGGAATTTGGCTTGATGATTGCAGTGCTCTAATTACAAACACCAATTAGGTCTCTACAATAACTTCGCATCCTCCCTCAGTAGATATATATGAGTAAGGCTACGAAGGTTAACCCTAACCGCTACAATCATTCAGACCCTGGTTCCTTAGGAGATATGAGAAGTCTTGGGAAGGCCAGAGTAGAAGGAAGAGTTTATTGTGTACACAGGACGGAAAATAGATGGGAAGCGTGTTGACTCACGGATGACCGCAGTCCGGCTGCTAGGGTGTCAATTCCGGCGTGACTAGAGCATCAGTTACCGCCGGCGAATGCTTTGTCCCGGGGGCCAATGGGGCTGCTGATGTCTAGACTAGCGCGTGCGCATGACCTTGAGGTTGGCTAACGCTGGCTAGCCTGAGCGCGCGTTCTCGCTGAAGAGTGTGTGAGCGTCGGTCAAGGACAGTTAGCGCCTAGCCTAGCAGTGGGCGCGCAGGCAGGCTAAAGGCACCATGCGTCAGCGATTGGTCGTGGGCTGCAAGTGGCTGCAACAAGGCCACTACAGATACGCTACCTCATGAAATGATCACCGACTTTACTGAGGCCGCCGAGTTCGCCACAACTGGATCAAATTGAAATCTGCTAAGCCCTTGCTAATAATTAAGTGTGCGTAGTAGTTGGCTGGTCAAGTTATGGGTTATGAAGTAATCCGGCCAGATAATCGAAGGTAGAGCGTATCCCAATGGTTATGAACTTGTTGATAGTACAAGGCGTGGAAGGTTAGAGTGTTAGGGATAATTTCATAAGGTTTAATAGGAGTAGAACATAAGTGATAGGTAGGTGACTCCCAGACAAGTGCAGTCCAGCTACGAATGGGCCGCAGTCCAGGAGTGCTGTCCGGCAAGTAGATCACCGGGTCTGGACAACTACGACCGAACATTAGGTTGCTGGTTCTGGGAGTGACTGAGCGTAACCAATCCCACAGTAAGTTCCTTTGTGCACTGGCCTTGAGAAGTGGTTGACCAGTAAGCCAGACTGACGGTGACCTTGAATGCGCACGCGTGATGGATATGCCAGACACGACCTGGCCCTGCGGCGTCCGAGGAAAGCATGGCTAAGAAATGCAAGGCCGCTACAGATTCTAGATATATTTCATAGCAAATCTGGCTTGGGCAGTCGTCTTACTGGAATTAGTGGATTCCATACGCTACAGAAGGCTGGACGGGTAAACTGATCCAAGTGTGCATAGATGCTCGGCTTCCGATGTGGACCTCGATAGCAAGGTTGGCTAGAGCGTTGACTGTGTTAAAGTCTCCCCCTGGCTGACGTTTGTTCGAATCCCACCGAGGTCACCGGGTTTTTCACAATTTGGTCAAGTGAAGTTCACAGAAGTAAGACCTCTAAGGTGCAAAAGTCAGAATAAGGAAAACGAGGCTTAATACTGCACCCCGAATTCACTGGCATTCCATTGGGACACAAGGAAAGCTAGCAGGGTGGAGGAGGAGATGTACACAGCTGAAATACAGAAGAATATCTGGCGAGCATACGTAGCTTTCGATAAATTCCCCTCGGGCCATTACATTTGTATAGGAAGGGGGTAAAATGTAACATGCTGCCAATTATGTTCATTATTACAGGCAAATTAGTCACGAAAATTGGCGAGGGAGGCGTGGGTTTGATAGTAATCGTCTGATTGCGAGGCGATGGGGGTTTGTTTGATCCGGGCAGGGGGGAGGTTGGAAGGGAGAGAAAGCGCGGAAAGATGTAGGCATTTATGTAACTGTTGGCCATGCCAAGCTGGGGGCTTGCAGGAGTTTCTTTTGCGCGCACAAGACCGGCTTTCTCAACCGGATCGCCGTTGCTTCTGCTGTTGCCAGCAAACGTTGACTCGTGGACTTTGGGTACTTTGGCAGAACCTTTTAAATTACATTAAAGGCTTTGCTGGGGCCCACACGATGTCCGGAGTCAACCATGTGGACAAGGATTGCGCTGTTGATGCTTCTGTCCTCATTTTTGGTCAGCCATGCTGCGAGGTGCTCCGGTATTCTTTTGGACTAATTTTGGCTTCTTGACTAATTTGCTTGTAATTGCGAACATAATTACCCCCTCCCGAGGGAAATTTATCGAAAGCTACGTATGCTTGCCAGATTATCTTCTGAATTCTCTGAGGTGATTTTTTGCAACTTTAAAATCGCTGAAATTGTTTACCGATAGCTTATGTCAGATCTGTGTACTCAACGCCGGTGTGCAAGACTGCGATGACATTTTAGTCGGCTGTCATCTCCTGATTTCTCCAACGCCCAAACTGCATCAAGGTTAACCACTGTCACTGAGACCTGCACCAGACCCACTGACCTAGAAGACAGGCCGATTGTGTAACATAAACACTTGCGCGTTTAGAAGCCTGACACTGGAATTGGCCTCCACAAACTAGCTGACATAACGGACTCTCCATCAGCTGAAACTTTCAGCACATGTCGCCCTGGCTCCAAGCAGCTCATGCTTCTGTGAACAATGATGGCAGGGTCTCTTATAGCGTCTGAGCCGATCAAATCCCAAATTGTTAGAAAAAGGCAGAATGCGCCCGTGAGAGTGTGAGCTTTGTTAATCACAGGACCCTAAGCTGCTGTCCCAGGCACCAGTGGCCACCGGTGAAGCCAATGTTAGTTTTGAATGCGTCCAATCATGCGCGATAGAAATTGAAGCAGTAGCGACGGCTGTCTCAGTCGGATTGCGGAGAAGGCTCAAGTGTTCTCCAATTGGTGGTGTGGGCGGCATTACCGAGGGAGGGATGGGGAGGCGTGTTCAAGTTACGCTTGTGCAGTCTCGACTATCTGGATGCACGCGTGTCTGTCCAGATAGTCGGTGAAGTGTCTGCAGGTCAGCGCGCCCGAAAGCGCTCACTGCGATAGAAGACGACCTTGAGGCCACTGGCCTTGAAGAAGGACGCCGGGCACAACAATGTTTGGCGTCGGCTACAACCTCCCTCCCCCTCCAACCCAGACACTGAACAAATTGAGGGGTCGACAGTCCGGCCAACGATGAAGTGAAATGGAATCCAGTGCACGTGCGAGGGTTGGAGTCTGCCGATGCAGGTAAGAGGTACTCGAAACCTAGGGAAGGCTGCTTTTCTGACCTATGCAGCGGTGTAGAGCGTGTGTGTTGGCGTGACTCCTGCTATAATTTCTACATGGTATCCTGACAACTACAGAGGAGTCAATTGCCTTCAAGAGGTTTAACCGCTGGCTTAGGTGACCGAGTCAGTGATAGTGGTTTTAAAATAGGTATTTAGGTGGATTGTAACACACACAAAACCATCGTACAATACTGGTGAGAAGGATTACAGAGTACTTAATTGAGAAGAAGACGACTCGATCACTGGGATAATACTTTTATTCACCCGAAGTTTCGAGATCCGTCGCTGATGCATCCTCAGAGACATAGTCAGAGAGCAGTAGCAGACACGGGTACTTATTAATGTGTCCAACAGAGCAGTTTCACTAGAGACCATGCACACTCTTGCTTTTCCATCTCAAGAGGAATACGAGCATGAAACACGTTCGGACACATAAATACTAACAATAGCTGCTCACTTCTTTCATAAAAGTTCCTTGTGCAACCACCTTACTCGACATGCAGTTGTGGACGGAAAGCATCGACAGTTCGGCCGTCCCTCTTCACAATGTCCACTACGCGCTTCAGCAGGCTGAAGAAACGCGGCAACTCCCGCGGGATTATAGAAAAAGTAGACTTGCAGTGAATCTAGCCCCAATTACTCACCATTCCATCACCTGCACCCGGTATCAAGACAGAGTCGATAAGACCGGAGTTGGGGAAGGGTTTTGGAGGCTGGCGCGACCAAAACTCAACACGCGTGCCAACAGTACACCTCGCTAGGTAGGCTCACACCTGGAAGCGCCATAAAGGCCACGTTAAGAAGGAACCACTGGGTCTGCCTCTCAGACCGTAGTAAGCCACTCCACACAACAAGACACACTGGGCCGACTGTGGTGTTCATGTTATTCCGTCAGTTAAAAACCCGCCAAGTCATGGCTTTTAGCGCACCGTGATAGCTCCAAGCGCATCAGATTGTTTTAAATGAGGAAAAAAATGCGCTGGGGGTCAACCGTACTCTATCCTCTACCGCCAGCAATAGGTCACTGCCAAGCTAAACGGAATGCATCACCGCTCTGTACACAGACAGGGTGACCTGAGTTTGTTTATCACTAAACAGACCTGAACCACATCTGTTCCTCCCTCCTCCTCGAGTCAAGCCACACGCACAGTCGACACAATGACCGACAACTGTAAACGGTCCGCCTACGTATGAGATACAAGACCTGGTCGCCAACGCATTCCTACCAGTCCATCTATTCCATAGTCTGCAGCAGAAGATATAAGTCGCTTAAGGTATCCTTTGGAAATTGAAAAGTTCAGTCTTCCCGTATGTATTCCTTGGTTTATTCGTCAGATTCAAACTGATAGCGATGGTTTAGTTTGCCCGTGTTTAGGCATTAACATGCAATTGAAAAAGGTGGCAATTGGAGTGTTCCTTCGCACAACAGCATAATTTAATGGATCATAAATTTCGAGAGTGTATCGAGGGGTGTTAAGGCTAATAGAGTTAACCCTAATGACTGTGATCTTCCAGGCCCAGTTGCTTAAGAGGGGAGAGAAGTCATCGGGGGCCAGTGAGGTAGGAACATTATATTCTGTACAGAAGAAATGGGAGAATAACCAGTAGGGAATTGACTGTCAGACGACAACTTCAGTCTTGTCTATTCGTCATATTGAAACCGATAGTGATGATTCAGTTTGCCACTGTTTAGGATGTTATTGGAAAGGCGGCAATTGGAGTGTGCCTTCGCGCATGTATAATCTGCAGTTGTGATGTGAAGTACAGTATGGCGAGTGCTACAAGAAACATTCCGCAATTTGAAAAAGACAGGTAATCACTCGCAAACCAACATTGAGTTGGGTTGCAATATTCTTTATCATACAGTCCAATTTCAGTTATTTTCAGTCACGCTAGGATGCTGACTCTTTGATAAGCTTGTTTCTGACCGCTGCTAAAAAGTTGATTCTGTAATAATGGCTACTTAAATAGCATGCATTTTTATCGTTGATTTTGACTGCCTTTATAAATTCAAATATATTTTATGGAAAGCATGCACGAAAAATTCTCTTTTGTATTTATTTGATAGAAAATTACGCCTTCTTTGAATTTTATTCTTTAAGGAAGGGTTTCCTTCGGTTTAAAAATTCTAATTTTGAGTTTTTTTTTACGACTGTGCGGTGTTCATTCATAATGCATCGCATTCGTCAATTTATTAATGCTGCCCTGATGTATATAGCATGATTCATGTCTAGCGTGAAATTCTATGAGAGCTATGCAACCACTTCTTCAAACTGTAGACAAGAACGTACTTTTTTCTAAAACAGGATGAACACAGCATTCAGTTTGTAAAACTTGAATCCAGTTCTAGCAGTCGATAGGTTTCAAAATCATTCGGCAATTTAGAATTTGTTTTAAACCACAGGAAACCCTTCCTTTAAGAATAAAATTCGACGAAGTCGTAATTTGCTATCAAATAAATACAAAAGAGGATTTTTCGTGCATGCTTTCCATAAAATATATTTGAATTTATAAAGGCAGTCAAAATCAATGATAAAAATGCATGCTATTTAAGTAGCCATTTTTACAGAATCAACTTTTTAGCAGCGGTCAGAAACAAGCTTATCACAGAGTCGGCATCCTAGCGTGACTGAAAATCACTGAAATTGAACTGCATGATAAACAGTGTTACAACCCCTCTCAATGTTGGTTTGCGAGTGATAACCGGTCTTTTTCAAATTGCGGAATGTTTCTTGTAGCACTCGCCATACTGTATGTTGCTAAAACGAGCGAACCCCTGGTAAAATGTTACACGAACAACATCGCGCCATCAACCATCTGACTATCTACACCAGCTCAATCACAGTATAGTCTGGAGGAAACTGAGAGGAATCGGTCCAGCCACTGAGACGATACACAGATCGGTTCTTGAAAGTTGGTCTTTGACTAACACATTAACCGACATAAAGATTTGAATTCCGTCTAGCAGACGCTACCTGCAATGTTCAAATCAATTTGGGCAGAGTCATTAGGACAGGCGAGCAAGCGGAATCGAGAACCGACGCTCAAGGACAAGTTGTAGATGTCTGCAAAGGGTCACGTGGTCAAGCTCGAACAAGCTTTTCTCACGGACGCGTCCGCGAGGGTGAAACTAACAAACACACACGACTAGTCAGTCCGCCTAATGATGCGGGGAGGTCCACAGGCGCAGCGACTTCACAATCAATCCAAAGTGAACAAAGGTCACAACAGTGGGCCAGCTGCCCACTTGCAGGTCAAAGTGCTTGCGTAAAGCAGGGCTAAATAGCAGTTTCGGATAGAGGTTCGAGATTCACGGTGCCCTAAAAGTCCTGGCTTGCAAGGTTGCCAACTGAGGGGATAACTTAGACACCGCAGTCCGTCCAGTGTGCCTTGGTGTGTAAAGTGGCTTACCGCGGACGGAGAGTCTGGCCTAATGGCTCCTTCTTACTGTGACCTTTATGGCGCTTCCAGACTTGAGCCTACCTAGCGGGGTGCTGTTGGTACACATGTTGAGTGTTTGTTGCGCCAGCCGTCTGCCACCTGCATCTTCTCTAATCTCCGGTTTTCTCGACTCTGCCTTGACACAAGACTCAGTGTTGGAGTGGTGCGGTGAACGTAGTGCAAGTCTACTATCAGTTAAACTAATTCATGCGCATTTCACCGTGACTGCACCATCCTGCTGTGAAGCATACGGTGGACATATTCGAAATCAACAGTCGAACTGTCATCACTCTTGATAGCCGTTAACAACGTGGTAATTGTGGTAAAGGCTGTGTGCTTGTGTGATCAGTCCAAAATACTTGAGACCCGTCGGCCTTGCCTTTTTCCTTGGCGGCAGCTAATCGATTGGCTTTGACAATGGCCACTCCAGTGTCTACAGCAGCGCGCCATGCCTGTCGATCTTGAGTGAAACCTCTGGGTTGATTTGCTGGTGAGTGAGGAAGGTGTTTTTGCAGTGGCGCTTTTGGCCGTCTTATCAGCCACCACACAGAAGGTGACGTCGGCGTGTATTAAGCACTTGGATAGGCACTATTCGCTTATCGTAGTGGATTAAGTTAGTAGGCAAAAGTACTTGTGCTGCGATCTTCAGACCCGTTTCCATTTAGGGAGCGTATAGGGGTAGGTGAGAATCTGTTGTAGGAAGTTCATTGTTGGACGAGTGCTCAGCCACCCGCGAGGGGAACGGTGTCGGGAGTGTGAGAGCGCAGGAGTCGTCACACAGTGAAGTCCGGTGTTAATCATCCTTGGAGGTGATTCGTCAGGCCGGATTGGGCTAGACAGATAATAGTACGTGCGCACTTGCTAGCAGTGCTGGATACGAAGTTGTCCGACCGGATAATAGATGACAGAGCGTATCCCACCGGTTATGAGCTAGTGAATAATATAGGTCATGGAAGGTCAGAGTGTTAGGAATAATACAATTAAATGTTGAAGGAATGGAACATGATTAATAGGTAGATGACTCCCGGACAAGTGTAGTCTAGCCGTGGAGGTTGGCCAGTCCGACGTCGCAGTCCAGTGGTCAGGTCGCCGCGTCCGGGAGTTTCTGCGCGTAGTCAATCATCGGCTCTAAGGTCCTTTGTGAACTGACCCCGGGAAGTGGTTGAATAGGCACGTTCATGACTTTGACTGAAGCATTGACACCGTCTGGACACGAGAGCCAGACATACGGGACATGCATATGTTAGAATAGGACGCGAGAATGGCAGGAAGCGTTTTTTTCTGCATAGGGGAAGTTGAGATTAGGTGGGAGGAATAAGAATGCAAGGTCGCTACAGCAGCCTCGAGAGGCTGAGAGTAGACTCAGATTTGGCCACAACACGTTCATCCTACCAGTTCACATTCTGCGTCAATGGGGAAGAATCGTAGGGGTCTTATCCGTGAGTGTGCTCAAAGCACTACAGTTATCACGTCTAGCTCTGTATACGAAGAGAAAGTGTGAGAACAGTAGGAGCTAGTTACTGTATATAGAAACTCAGTGGTAGTCTGAAGCCCCGACGCGCGACAGGCCCGGGCCCTGCGCGCGCCTCCGTATGCTAGCGTGATGTGGGCGTGAATGCATAAATGTCGTACGAGAGTGAGTCACTGGCCGCTTGATCGACTGCTTGACCAATAGCACTCTGTGGCACATGTGCTTGGCTGTCCCAGAGGCCAGTCGACAATTGCAGTCACGTGAACGCTTGTACGCATGATGCCGATTGTGGTCGGCGCTACAGAGGAAGGTTTTTTGATCATCGAAACCATTTTTCAAAACTTATCTGAGCTTTCGAACTCGTAGAGGAGTCCATCGTCGGAATGGCACAATGGCCCGAACCTGCCATGCGCAGCAGAGTCAACACAGATTGTCCTTGTAACCACACAGGTCAGACGGAACGCATCCTCGAATCAGGCCTACGCGGCAGTAAGTTGGTTATGCGACAGGGTGACACAGTAGGGCTGCGCACAACTGCGAAACTGGTCATGAGTTCAACTCCGCAGCCACGAAGACAATCGCACTGACCAGAAGCCTCCAACGAGTACTCAGTCCGCTGATGATTGATCTGGCGCCGGCATACAGATCCCTGCGCAGTCACCCCGAGACCGAAGTTAATGGTGTTTGATTGGTTCCTAGCTCCCCCCCCCTTCACATAAATCTTGCTTATTCTTCTATCGACCTTATATCTGATGATGTATCTATCGCAGGGAGCTAAGTTACTTGCCAGTGCGATGTTCAGGCACGTTTCCATAGGGGAAGGTAAGAAGCAAGACGCCAGATGGGAGGAATGGTGTATTCTGTACAGAGATAGTTGAGCATAGGTTGGAGGAAGTTTACTGTCGGATGAGTCCATGACCAACCGCGAGAGGGGAGCATCCGAAGTGTCTCAACGCAACAGCCATCACATGAGGTTCTGTGTGAGTCAACCCTAAAGGCGATTAGCCAGATTGAGATAGGCAGACAGTAGTGGTTGCGCATTTTCTAGCTTGAAAACTGAAATGAAAGAAAAAGAAGTGTTTTGGGCAACTTAACAGCTTTTTCTTCATCTCATTTATCCATATAACCGGAATGCGAACATTTTTCTCGATTAGTGTTCTGCGTCATTTGGGGGCAACTTCGGTAAAGAATGACTTTTATATAATTTGCCATTCATAAACTGTTCGTATCTCCAACTCGTAAATGAGAGGTTTCAGAACAAGAACAAGGCAGAAGAGGCCTTCCTAGTGTCCGCTGTCTTTGCTGGTAATTTCCTTCTGCCTATATACTAGCCGACTCGTGGTGGAGGCTCGAGAGGGAGCTCTAATGGCAATATGGGGGGACGAGTGGGTCCTCTGACAGATCGGTGTACGCGTCTATGCCACAGAACTTTCGATATCCGCAATTTCGTTATGGGGAAGATGTGTCAGTCAGTTCACAGAGTGTTTCATGGGCGGCCGAAGTTCTGAATGTATTTGCCAATCTGATCCGTAGTTTTGTCACCGAACTTGATGATTCTTGGAGGTGTGCTGTCCAGATAGGCACCGACAGATTTATGCACCGTAACCATAGCTCCTGGGTTTCTTGCCGTCATCAGATGGCGTTGACTGATGTAAGTCTATCGCAGGAGGTTATGTCAATGGGCTAAACACTAGCCACTGTGATCTTCAGGCCGGGTTCCTTGTGAGGAGGGGAAATGAGACGCGAGAATGGAAGGAAGGGCTTTTTCTGTACAGGAGAAGTTGAGAATAGGTAGGGGGAATTAGAAGAAGCAGGAGCATAAACAGCATTTTGGACCTCAAGTCAACTCAATGATCAAGTAAACAACCTCCATTTTTTGTTAAATCACCCACTCAAATGTTGATATTCACATTTCATTCGATATACAACCTACTGTAAATATTAGTCATGGCTTTGCCCGTGGGCGCTGATGCCCGGGAAAGCATTGCAGGGTTCTGTGTACAATACCTCCCTCATTCTAGTGCGTTCTATATCTTTCTACAATTCGGGGATTTGGCCCGATGATTGCAGTCGTCTAAGGACGAGCACTACTAAGACTTTACACTGTAATCATGACAAGTAAGGAGACATTAGAAGAAAGGTTTAGATATGCCTCCAAAATAATTCTGCGCAGTAAAGCATTGCGTATTTCACATGCAGACTGTTTCTAGGGTAATGATCGTGCTGGAACTGTGACAGGTATGCTTTTCATTTGAAAAATCCTTTATTTCTACGAAGTAAGTCATTATTTCGGCGAAGAACACTACATGATTTGTCAGGCGACATTTAGTGGTATTTAGCCTTCTAAAACAATATTTCTAGCAGTTCGAGCGATAATCACCTTGGGTTCTAGAACATTTTGCATATCAAAAGAAAGAGGAACGTTCACCGGGAGAGGTTTATTATAGGTCTAAAGTTTCGAGTAGTTGTCTCTTCTACCCATTTTCAGAGAATGGACACTGCCTCCGTCTTAATGCCGCTCTTTCTTCCGTGTACATGTTCCACCAATCATGGCTGAGTCGCTGTGTTTGCGCCTCGCGGTCAGGCTCCTTGTTCACCCTCTCTGTCACCGGCTTATAATAAACCTATCCCGGCGAACGCTCCTCTTTCTTCTAATTTACCAGCTGGGAATCGAATTTTCAGCAGCTGGCCTACCGTGCGTCCGGGCGTGAGGGCCGGCCTCTGATAGGTGAGGACACGGGATCGTCACCAGCGCCTACAAAGCCGGCTTTGTGCGAGAAAGCCGCCGGGGAGATGGTTAGGCAGGCCGGACTGCCATAGGCCTCCATGTGTGCGCAGTCGCGAGCGGCCAAAGGTTGTGGCACACGTGACTGACTGTCCCCGAGACGAGTCGAGACTTCTGGCCGCTTCTGACCTGATGCCTGGCGTGTCACCAGCAGTGGAGTCATTGCAAGTCCCGTTTTGTCCTTGTAGCAGCCGGGTGGAAGGAAGTGTACAGCCCCAAAATGGCAACGTTGTGGTTTCACTAAAGTTAACTAAGAAACTTTCAGTAGATTTTCATTCATATCAGTCGCAGTTAACTATCCTTTTGGGCAGCTTTCGTACGCCCTTTTCCCAAAATACGCGTGTCTAAAACCGAACTTCGCTTCGTGACTTAAGGAGAAACAGTTTTCCTGCCTTTGCATGCCTGTGTCCACGCCCCGAGCATCGTTCACCACCCAGACTACTCTACGACTTTTTAGGTAAATCCAGCAATGCTCATCAGTTCTGAGGACAACTAACGAGAGTGAGCGCAAATGTGACAATATTTATTAGCATCCACTGGGACGTGGAACTGGCTTCCGCTTGATCCATCCGATGCCGACTATACGGATAAAGTAGATGATTTCGAAGAAGAAGAAGAAGAAGAAGATGATGATGATGATGATGATGATGATAATGATGATGATAATGATAATGATGATGATGATGATGATGATGATGATGGTGATGATGATGATGATGATGATGATGATGATGATGATGATGATGATGATGATGATGATGATGATGATGATGATGATGATGATGATGATGATGATGATCATGATGATGATGATGATGATGATGATGATGATGATGATGATGATGATGATGATGATGATGATGATGATGAGGATGATGATGATGATGATGATGATGATGATGATGATGATGATGATGATGATGATGATGATGATGATGATGATTCGATCGCTGGGACAACACTTTTATTCGCCTTGGGCCAAAGCAAGTCACCAGCTGAGGAAAGTACGGGCCACCGTGTCTACGTACAACAGTACCGGAGAGCCAGGTAGCCGAGCAATCATCACGCCCGAGTATGTGGGCAGGAGAGGGGTATTGTGATGATGTCGAAACACTTTTGTTTAACTGAAAATCACAAGGATTTTCACACGCCCAAATAGGCCAATGCTATGATCGAGTCAAAGTGGAAAAGTGGGCGCCTAAGTCATGCCCTCAGTTCGGTGGATACACACGTGACAGTTGACACTGATGCCTGATTCCGGGGCGCAGTCGCCCTGGCAGTGGGTTGCAGTGGACTTCGCAGTGCGTCTGGTAGCTGCAGCTATGGTCATAGTGGACAGAATGGGAGCAGCATTCTTACTAACGCCCTTGGCGATGGTAGTAGTACAGTAGTCGCCGGCTGTTAAGCCCACCTCGGGCCCAGACCAAATTGGGCTTAATAAGCGGCGGGCGCATTAAGCGGAGAGTCCTAGTTATTGATTAGCAAACACATTATAGTCAGTACACATTAAATACGTACTGTACTATGTGTAGAGCTTGGTTATGTACAAGAAAAGAATGCTGTTTTTCTGTATTTTACGTAATAACAAAAACAAACAAAAATGATTTGCGACACGTTTAAAAGAAGCAGTCTAGCGTCAGTTGTTTTGGAGAAAACTTCACTCGCAAGTGCTCTTTGATGTCCTTCTCCAGGCACCAGAAATCGTCGAATTTTGTGAAACCTGATGCCTGTGAATGAAATCAACTTTAAATTTTTCGAGACCTAAGGAGGCTAGCCAGACGACCTTGGTATGTTTTAGGGCCATGCCTGTCGGCATCGTCTAGCGTGGGCCTGAACGCGCTGTTCCCTTTGTGTGTGTGTGTCCTCAGTGCTGCGGTTCGGTTGCGTTAGCCTTTTGCATGTGCGGCTTTCTCGTGTTGAGGATTTGTCCTCCTGACCTCTCATGTCTGCTGCCGTCCGAACAGCGTGGTGCAAAATTTAACTTGAAAGATGAAAACAAATCACATCAGGCATCTTGTTTTGCGTAAGACTGCCCAAAATTATGCAACCAGTTGCGCACGCAGAGAGATGAGAATCTCACCCTATCCCTTTGGCAAACTTGGCCTTGTAGCCGGCGACTGGGCTAATTAGCCGGCGGATTTTGCTATGTAAAATTCCGTCCCCAACTGATTTGGGCTTAATACGCAGCTGGACCTATTAATCGTGGGCTTTATAACCGGTGACTACTGTATCGAGGTGTTTAGGGCTAATAAAGTTAACACTCAACGGCTGCGGCCTTCCAGACCCGGTTATCTACGTGGTTGAGCGTTGGTGTGTGGCAGTGTTAGAATAAAGTACGGCTACAATCACTACACTTCTACTCACCTGCCGAGCAGGCTTGAATTTCGTTGGGGAACGGCTTCTATTTTACGAGCGTAATTGCAGGAAAGTTGAAAATATATAGGAGGAAGCTGGCAGCTGAAATAACGTGCGTCCGGATTCCGAAGTGTGAGAATGTGCAGTCGTCGCAAGCGCCTATAAAACGGCCTTTGCGTCAGTAATCCTCACTGAGATGATTGGACAGACCGGACTGCCGTAGGCCAGTCGCGAGAGGCCAAAGATTGTGGCACACGTGATTGACTGTCCCAGAGCCGAGTCGGGACTTCTGGCCACATGACCTTGTAGCGGCCTCGTATGGTAAGCCAGGCTTTGCTCGCACACTGCTGGGGCATGTCTAGCATGCCTGTTACTCGTGTCCACTAAGCACGTGCGTACCCAAACGTGTCAAAAACAGGTTAAGGTCACTGAACTGTATGTCTTACCCAACTGGCCAACAAGGCCAGTCCATAAAGGACCTTAAGGTGGTGACTGCTTACGCTCAGACCTTAGGGGCGGTTGCAGACATCCGGACCCGGTGATTGCAGACGCCGGAATGCGACTCTGGACTCCGGCCCGCTCATGGCTGGATTGCACGGGTGTGGGAGTCCTTTACCTATTACTCACATTCGACTCCTTCCACACTTAATTTAATTAACAATAGCACTCTGCTCTTCCTCTCTTTATCTTAGTTACTAGCTTATAGTCACTGGGATACGTTTATCTTCTATTATCCGGCCAGACTACATTGTATGCCACAACGTGATGCCTGGCGTGTCACCGGAGTTGGAGTCGTTGCAAGTCTACCGCATTTTCGTGGGGTTTCCCATTTTGTTCTTGTAGCAGCCGGGTGAAAGAAAGTGTACAGTTTGCTGTGTGCCCCTATCTCTGGGATACGTAGCCTTCGGTCCTTTGCGTGGAAGGGGTCTGAAACTGTACCTTTTTGTTTAGTGTACCTGTTGTGGTCCGGCACCAAGTGACACGCTCAACCTTCGCTTCTCGCGAATGTTCACATGTACGCATCGGTGTCTGCCTACCCAGTCCAGTCTGGCCAATCACCTCTCTGGAGCTGAGCCCCACATGACCTCACTGGAGGTGCTGTGGTGACTTCTGAGCTCTCTTACTTCGGACGCCGGCCCCTGTGGTTGCGGACGCATGCGCGTCAAGCTGCCAAATTTATCTACACTAATACTCTTCCCACACAAAAATGGACCTGCATTTTGCAGCCGCTAGGCTCTCCCCGATTATCTTAAGCCATTGCCATAGACCTATTGATTCCCGTAAGCTGGTCATGGTAGGCATCAAACGTGAGACTGAAAAGTGGTTGTTGTTACACAGACCCGCTTCACCTCATTTATCGCTACGGAACACATATTTGTCCGTGACACCGACTATCCGTGTACATCGCTCGGGACTTCAAGATTTTACGGTGGTGCGAAGGTTGTTCTGCATTCCTTGTCGTTTTCTCGTATATGTTGGGAGCAGAAAAGATGATGTGGATGGTGCGAGCCAGTTACGGAGACTACCGACTGGCTGAAAATCCTGAAAAATGTCATCATATGTAGGTAAATTCTTACGATTTCTGGCAACGAATGCAGGCATACACATTTTCCTGTACTGACTTCCATGGGCCTGTCATCTTATTTTGTAGAATGCAAACTAGCGCGGATTTCCAGGACAACTGACTCAACTCATACCTACTACTGCTATCTGGCTTTGTCTCTGATGATGAATCCGTGACGGATTTCGAAACGTCAGGCGAATAAAAGTATTGTCCGAGCGATCGAGTCGTCTTCTTCTCAATTACTTCCTGGGACTCGCATGTTCGCTTGTGACCCACGATCAGATCCGCCATACCAACAAGAAATTCTTTCAGATCCCCTCCCAGTGGTGATTGATGTTTAACTCCTACTGAAATAAATACGAGTTGCGTTTAGATGAGGAGCGAGAACGTAAATAAGAATTTGCTCCTTACATTCAGACTTCTTATTTACGGACCAGTTCCATGATGATACACATACGAGCAGCGGGTCAACACAAACTCATTACAGAGTATGCTCAAACCACATTCGTCGATAGGATTTACGTGGCAGGCCGTTTCCGCATCTGTTCTTGGTATTCAAGTTAAAGAAAAATCAAGCCGGCTGCATCATATGCTCACTTGCGCAAATGCATATCCACTCCAGCAACCTCGAAAATAATTTCCAAATTAAACCAGAAGACCGCAAATCGGCAATGACAAAAAATAGATAGCTAGTTTGGTTTTCGTAGCCATCATCAAACTGCCAGCCAACGTCCCATGATTTCGGTCCACTTGTCCTCTTGGTTGCTGATCTAGCTAGTCTTTGTTTCGAACTGATGCTAATTCCTTCTGGAGTAGGTGTGAATTAGTCCAAAAAAACAAGATTTCCAGCCAAATTGGCAGCGTTATTGTTTCACTAAAGTGGATAAAGGGACTCAAGTATATTTTAATCCATTTCAGTCGCAGATGACGATCCATCTGGACAGCGTTCACACACCCCTTTCCCAAAATACGCATATCTAAAACTGATATTCTTTTCACGACTTAAGGAGAAGCAGCTTTCCTGCTTGTACATGACTGCGTGCGTTTCCCTGAGCATCGTTTACTGCGGGCAAATCCAGTAATTCTCGTCAGCTCTGAAGACAAATAACGAGTGGGGGAAATTACGTCAGTTTAGCCCACAGCGTTCATTCGAACTGGCTTTCGTGTTGTCCATCCGATGCGGGTAACGATTAACTTAGGGTAATGTATGCCCGCCAGTACCTGCATGGCCTATCGATTGCGGTAGTTGCTAGCCGTCATTACCCGGGGGTTAGGACAGCCCACTGGGATAATTGCCTGCCGTCGTGACCCCGCCGCTGTGGGCTCTGACGCCCCCTATACCACCTTAGTCAAACCCCGACGGGATCTCAATACACTGCTGGTCTCCAGCTGACATTTGACCTAATTACAGTGGCGTCTTGGGGGACGAACAGCCCCATCTACGAGCATTTCAGATAGCGAGCGGGCCACAAGCAGAAAATGTGTTTCAACTGACGAGCTTCCGCTGAATTAACCAGTTTTCAGTGTGTGTGTGTGTGTGGGTGCCTGTGTCCGCTGTTGAGTCTTGCTCCCAGAGCGTGGATTCTCGGTCAACTGGTGCAATTTGTTTGGCTACATTCTGCAAAACGAGCGTTTCACATGATGACCTCGGTGCCCGAACGAATCAACCTCGATAACCGAGGTCCCACTGTACTTATCTTTCTCATCGTCGACCATAGATACGTGATTTGCTAACATTACTTATCGAATGTTGTTTTATTCTGCCACGAGCATTTTTGAAATTGTTACTGCGGGAAACGTTCGGCTCTGCGTCAAACTGGATGCAATTGAGCGTGCTCCGATTATTTTCACTAGCCTCTCTAATTGGATATATTCCAACCAAGTACGTTTTATCGGATGGCTCATCTGGGATAACCAAATAAGCTGGCATGGAGCCGGGGCACTGATCCCAACTTAAGCTTAAGTGAGATCAGGATCCAATATTTTTAACTCTGGAATCATCAGAAGACGAGGATATGATCACTGGAACAAGAGTTTTATTTGCCTGACGTTTCGAATTCCACCGGAAATCCTTAATCATCGATGATGGTAACACAGTCATGGTCATGCGCAGATAGGTGGATAGTAACACAGTCATGGTCATGATACCCTATCTGCGCATAACAATGACTGTGTTACCATCTCCTCTGATTAAGAATTCCCGATTGAATTCGAAACGTCAGGCAAATAAAACTCTTTTACCAGTGATCGCATCCTCTTCTTTTCAACTGCTTCCTGGAACTCGTATATTCTCTACTATTGGCACTGGAATCATCATTTAGCGACAGCTACCAAGTTTGCGCTGGCAAAGAATGTAGGGTTTGCCAATGCAAGCGAACATGCGTGTCCCAGGAAGCAATTGAGAAGAAGAAGAAGACTCGATCGCTGGGACAATGTGAATATTTGCCTGATATTTCGACAGCCGTCGCGGATTCATCCGTTTCTATTACTGTTTCCTACTCATGACTCTGATGATGAATCCGCGATGGATGTCGTAACGTCAGATGAATAAACATATTGTCCTAGCGATCGAGTCTTCTTCTTCTTCTCAATGTAAGGTTTAAAGTTTATCCAAATGAACCCTTGGGTTAAGTTAACTGAAATCGCATCTTATTCTTAAGAAAACAACTGGATATAATTTAAAGATATCGAACAAAAACTGGAAAAGACACGGAAATAGAGAACCCCCTTAATGGTGGTTTTCTTTATCTAAATTCTGGAAAATGTTTCTTCGCTCATGTCCAGCTTTTAACTGAAAAATTACTATTACCCGTAAAAATAAACTTTACCTTACAGTTTAATCTTCCGATTATCACAATGTTACCGATACTTCTCTTTTTCCGTGTGCTAGCAGGAGTCTGTCTAGGGAGTTCGATGAAAACCTTTCATCGGAGGCGTTATAAGCAGTCAGACGTGTTCCAGACATGAATGTTTGCCTTTACATGAGCATATTGTGCATATTAGCGGTGGAGCATCGGTATGTTTGGATTGATTTTTGCACGCTCGAGATGTAAATTTAGCTATTATGTGAGTGCTGGATAAGCACATTAGGAATTAAATATCCGCATCGATGGTTTTATTATTGTAATAAGCCGCTACACGGCTGCTGGCAGGGTTCGATATTGAGTCCCAAAACACAATGGGCCGATTGTGTCACTCAGTGCGGTTCTCGATTGGAAGTCCAAAGCCCTGAACATGGAGTCACAGCTTCGTTATTTAACCGATTTAGATTGGAAATATTCACGCCAATCGTTTATTGAATTCACTCGTTCCCTTCTGCCTTGGAGCTGGCTCTAGAGCTCTGCCAGCTGCCCCCGAGCCGGATACTTTTTCTTTCTTCTCGCATCTCGCTTTTTTGTTTTTAAGATGCACACACGCGTGTCCCCAAACTCCTTTGGTAAAAAGCGTTTTGGTTAGCCTCATTAGGCTTTTGTGGCCCACCTGTGGGCGTGTCAGTCACTGGTTCGGTGGCTCGTGTCCTCCCCCCCCCAAACGGGCAGTGTGATAGATCGGCTGGACCAACATGGGGGACCAGATCAGAACACGGCAGGTGTTGTTCGGTTTGTGTTTCGTTAGCAAATTCTGAACCTGGGGGGCGTGATGGAACGCGCAGAGGCGCCCTCGTCCGCGCCAGCCGCCTGCACCCGATCCTGCCCCCAGGCATCTTGACATCGGGCAACAGTGGATGAGGACGAAAGAGTGCAGTAGACGCTGCGAAAGTCTACCATCACGTAAAGTCACCGTGCCTGCATCTTGTACTGGCCTGGTTAGGCGCGGCCTAGACGGGCTCCTGGCCTGATTAGGAATCGGCAGATGTCCTTTGTAATGAGCTTCAATGTAAAGAGACACACGGGGGAGGATCCATTGCAGACTCGCGTCAATCATCGTCTTCCCGATCCCGTCTTGACATCGGGCACTGGCAGGTGCGGCGAGATAGAGCTTGCGGTAGACGCAGCTGAAGTTTACTTTCACTTAGAACGAAAGCCGTGAACTCCATCAGGACTTTGGCTGATGGCAAAAGTAAGGCGGCAGCGAATGGTACTGCCAGCTCCAAATCTATGCAGACTGATACTGCCTTGCCGTCGTCGGCTGAAATCATGAACACTGACTAGGACCTACCTTTGTGTGCCCCCCCCCCGCCGTCCAATCTGGACCCCTTTTTTGCTTTCTCCCCGCACGCCTCCACCCCGCTCCCCCGTTTTACTTTTAGGATGTACACACACGTCCGCAAACTACATAATTATTTAAAAAACGCGTTTTGTTTGACCTCATCAGGCATATAAAAATTGCCGCAAAGACAGCGGAGCCTGAAGCGATCAGCTTTGGCTTAGTAGCCATCATCAGTCAGCCATACCCTAGCTCACGTGGTGTACCATCCGAGGCTGGAGCCCGCGACCTCTTGGTTAGAAGTCCAGCGCTCTAGCCATTGAGCTACGCATTCGTTATCTAGTCGGTTTAGGTTGGGCACATTGCCATTTGGTGGGGAAGCGCTGGCCGGTCGGTTACGGAACCCACTCGGCCCCTTGAGGCTGAAAAGTTCATTCGCAAAAAAGCAAGCTGTCACTGCTGCCTCGCTTACACTCTGGTTTTTCTGAACGAAAAGCAGGTCCCTGACCGTTAGCAATTTAAATAAAATGGAATCTCGGGTGACGAGCAGTCCCATCTACGAGCGATTCGGGTAATGAGCGAGCCGCTCGCAGAAAATGTGATCCGATTGACGAGCTTCCGCTCACTCAAGGAGCTGTGAGTGCGCATGTGTGTATGCCTGCGTCCGCCGTTGTTTCATGCTCCCAGGGCGTGGTTTTTCTGTAGCCTGCAGCCAATCAGAGAACAGATGCAGTTTGATTGGCACTTTTTTGCAAGATGAGAGGCTGCTAAGACGAGCTCAGCACTAGAATGGATTAAACTTGTTATCCGAGGTGCCGATGTACTGCTATTACTAATAAGTTACCTAGCTTATTCGTCGCATTAGCTTCCATTGCCGATCTAAATATAAAGGTCCCCGTTAGGCAACAGTATTCCGCGTAATCCCAGCGGTCACACTGACCAATCCGTGTAGAGAAAAACGTACAGATTGTCGATCTTTTAAGTATGCATGTTTTATACGCCCGTTACACACTAACCTGTACACTACAGACAGTCTTGTTTACCTCTTAACGTAAAAAGCACCAAACGTCCAACGCAGGTTTGCATATTCTTAATAGCATTTATACCCTCAAAACACAAATCATTTTTACGAAACCACTGTTTTGTAATGAATGAAAATAAGGATTGTAGAATGGAGAGGAAAATAAGACAGTTATGCATCAATCAACATCGAAAAAACAAACTCCCATGGAGCCTTAAATAAGACGCTGTGCTGTCCAAAAGGTAGCTCGTAAAAAATTACTTTGGAAAACAAATTTGGAAGCACTTTATCCATGGAATAATAATGTGGGATACAGCGGGGAAAGGACGGAAGGAGCTGTTTAGGTCTGGAAAACAACATATGCTAAATAGGCCAACCAATCTATTTTAATCGCCATGCAAGCGTTGGGCTCGTGGACTTTAGATCATGATTACATGAACCACGTGGAGGTCTTCATTGGTAGCACACACGAAGATTATGCCCCATAGTACCGATTCGTTGCATCTTTTGCTACAAGTCCCGAATTACTTTGTCACTGAAGTCTACTGCACGGGGGTACTTTACGAAATGAGAACCCACCAAAGTACGCCATGATAGCAAATAGACGGGATACCTAGAGCATCTGCCTTAACAAATAAAATAGGTTTAAGCTAGCGAACAGTCATCAATTAATCTGAGCTCAATGCAAATGCATCCACAAGAATATAAACCCCCAGCAGTGGTCGATCAATAAAAATTAGGGTCAAACGTTCGGCTACACGAATATGCTTTGCAGCAATTCCCTCGGCTGAAACCCTACCTGCCAATACAAGCGAACATCCGTGTCCCAGGAAGCAATTGAGAAGAAGAAGAAGACTTGATCGCGATCGAGTCTTCTTCTTCTCGAAACCCTACCTATCAAGCTACTATGCGCTAAGACGATCGACAACAGTGAATGTGTGACGTGAATAAATTCTTGGATCGAAACAGTCGTACGAAATTCACTTAAGTCCTCAGTAAAAACATAGCTTAAAGTTGAGTTTAGAACACGACCAAAGTACTCGCCTCCTTTTATCAAATGCCAGGCTCTTTAAGGGCTACTGGCAATACAACCATCAGCAAATTAAAGTAATAGTTCATTGATACTTGCAGGAACTGGTTGAAAAACATATTTACAGTGATCCCCTGGTTGTAACCGGAGACTTGTGCCTTCGAATCAAAACATACAACTTTTCATGCAACCCCGTTAGTGACCACTTTGGGATCTAACAGCGAACGCTTCCCTTACTACCACAAAAACTTTCGGACTTCGTACTAATAACGATGGCAATTTTTCCATTACGAGGCAACACTCTGGCCGGTTCAAGGGTCCACAATCAGGGTCACGACAACTGCTCCCGAAACTGAATCAGACCCCAGCCTCCACGAACTTGGCTCTAAGTAGAACAGTGATGAGAAGAAAGAGAGCATTTTGAAGCACAATGGACCGTTTGCCTCCGACGGTATCGCCGGCAAAAGGCCCAGTCATATTGACTATTCACTGAGTTTATGATAACTCGCGCGTTCTTCACGAATCCTCCCTTCGTAGGATTGGGAGGTAGCGACCGACTCCCGTTGAAGGCCACATCCATGTGTATTTAACCTTTCACTTGAACCTATGGGGCAGGATACACTAGCCGATAAACGACGGTACGATAGCACATATCGGCCTGGTTAAGTGTAGGTGAAACTAGGTCGATCTTGAGTTAAATTCTTGCCTATCTTGTCGATAAGAATCACAGAGTCGATAGTAATGAAGCGTTTTAAGTTGTCCGTCGGACACCAGCCAAATTCTCCAACGACCTACGTCAACGGGTGCTGGCAACAATCGAAGCAGTGGTCATTCGGATGGCAAATCCAGTGCTGTGAGAAAATGATAACACAAGCACTTTCACTTCCGTGGTCGAAGCTGACCTATGACCAATGCTCACAACCTATCCTCATTCTGACCCCTTCCCCGATCCCCCAGGGCGCACGCCGCGTTCGCCATGTGGAGGGCGTGAGTTGTAAAAAAGGTGACTGATTAACACCATCTAACTGTAAGTTTTTCAGTATCCCTGAAATTTCACTGGTCTGCTTATGAAATACTGAGAATATATGTTTGCCGAATAACCTTTTATGTTAAAAGGTAACTGCATTTGTCTGAAACTGGTAAGACCTGTCGCACAACACACACAAAACCGAGTCAAAGTGCGTATATGTCAGGTTCATCTAGTGGTGCTGCCGGAGTTGGAACAGTGGAAAGACGAGTAGCAAGCCGCAGGCGTCGCTGAAACTCAAAAGCTTCCAAAATATTCGCACGGATACGAGAGTTAACGTTTATTAATCCGAACGCCCATTCATAGATCAGATGTTCTCACGGCTGCCGACTCCAAAAGTCTAAGCTAGATCACATATTTGAGTTAAAACAGCTACTTTCATTTGAAACAGATACTGCTCCTGCAAGTATAAGGGGTTACATCGCTAAATACCATACACAGGCCCAAGCTGTAACCCGTCCACGAATCTTTAGCAAAGGGCGCAGAAACGCACCTTAGAGACAACAGCAGATTTTGCCCGAAAGTTTGTACAACAGAATCAAGTATATAAAATATATATATTTGAGTAGAAGTATAAATAAAATGAGGACTCTAGGAGAATTAGTATTCCTCTTCTTCCTCGTGTGTATCAGCACTGTTTTCCCCGACTTCTTCGTAGTCCTTCTCCAGGGCAACCAAGTCTTCGCGAGCCTCAGAAAACTCACCCTCTTCCATCCCCTCACCAACATACCAATGTACGAAAGCTCGTTTAGCGTACATGAGATCAAACTTGTGGTCGAGCCGAATCCATGCTTCGGAGATCGCCGTTGTATTTCCCAGCATGCAGACTGCACGGGAAACTTTTGCTTGATCGGATCCCGGAACAAGCGTAGGCGGCTGGTTGTTGATGCCTACCTTGAAACCTGTAGGACACCAATCTACAAATTGGATCGACGTCTTTGTTTTTATGGTCGAGATGGCAGCATTAACATCCTTGGGGACAACGTCACCGCGGTAAAGCAGGCAGCAAGCCATGTACTTGCCATGACGTGGATCGCACTTAACCATTTGATTTGACGGTTCAAAGCATGCATTTGTGCATTCTGCAACAGTAAGTTGCTCATGATAAGCCTTGTCGGCCGAGATAATTGGAGCGTAAGCTGTCAGCGGAAAATGAATTCGCGGATAGGGTACTAAGTTCGTTTGAAATTCCGTAAGATCAACGTTAAGAGCCCCATCAAAGCGTAAGGAAGCTGTGATCGAACTGACAACTTGGCTGATTATTCTATTTAGATTTGAGTAGGATGGCCGTTCAACATCAAGATTACGTCTACAAGAGGTATAAGAATTAAAATAATAATTACCGGCAAATGTCGAAAATTGCCTCGTTGTCAACCATGAACGCAACATCCGAATGTTCTAGCGTCGTATGTGTGGTAAGGACGGAATTATAGGGTTCAACGACAGCCGTGGATATTTGAGGAGCAGGATATATGGAAAACTCCAATTTTGATTTCTTTCCATACTCCACACTGAGCCGCTCCATCAAGAGCGAAGTAAACCCAGATCCGCTGCCACCTCCGAAAGAGCGAAAGATTAGGAATCCTTGAAGTCCAGAGCATTGGTCCGTCGACTTGCGAATGCGGTCAAGCACAAGGTCAATTAGTTCTCTTCCGATAGTATAATGGCCCCGCGCATAATTGTTTGCTGCGTCCTCTTTGCCACTTATCAGCTGTTCAGGGTGAAACAACTTTCCATAGGTACCGGTTCTAACTTCGTCTATCACAGTGGGTTCCAGGTCGACGAAAACAGTTCGCGGTACATGTCTTCCAGAGTCACTTTCACTGAAGAAGGTGTTGAAAGAGTCTCCGCAGCTTCCAATGCATTTTTCATCAGGCATTTCTCCATCAGGTTGAACTCCGTGCTCTAAGCAGTAAAGTTCCCAGCATGCATTGCCCATCTGAACACCCGCTTGACCAACATGAATACTAATGACCTCACGCTAAAGGATAAATGCTTAACAAAGGTGAACTTACCATGACTTGAAATTGTAAGAGACTGCACTATTTGTGAAGTTAGCAAGCAGCCTATAGAACAAATGTACTTGACTATTTTATACAGCACAACCGAAGAAATTAACCAATAAATTTCGCAATGCGCCAAATCTCAAGGTCGACCAAGGACACATAATGGATCGCGTAAAAGAATAGGTATTGATCACCTGTTAATAATTTGACTACTCCAAATCCTATTATGTGAATGAAACTGAAAAATTCAAAAGGCAAACCAAACGCTTAGCACTCTTCTCCATTAAGTTAAGGATTTTTTTTACTGAGGATGGAAACCTCTTGGACCCCGAACCCCCCCCCCCACGGGTATTTAACAAATCACTATATGAATGAACACGTAGAAATAAATGATAGAAAAGGCGTAGCATGGACGCGGACAATGCACTCATCACTGAGGTAAAAATAATCTGCCGTATAAAAAATATTCTTATATTTGGATATTTTAAACCTCCAGACAACGATTGGGAATTGATGCACTGCTCACCATTAGACAACTCATTCGAACAGAAACTATACATTTGGTAAGTGACGAATTTCTTAACCAGCATGTCGCAATGGCCACGCGGATCCGAAGTGGCCAACAGTGTAGCTGACTGGATCTCGCCATTAGTAGAGTTAAAGAATGTTTTCTTTGATTAAAATACTCAGACCACTTTTAGCCGAAGTGAGAATTGTGTTCCTGTCTGGGATAATAGCCATTGCTTGGTACCCATCGCTCGTGCAATAAGCGTGAGCAATGTATAGAAAGGGGATTACACTGAAATAAAAGAACTAATTAACGTGCCTGACTGGAGCCCTGCATACGTACGCAACCCGAACGATGCCTGGTGCTTCTTTAGGACCTTAGATCACCAATAAGTAAAGAACTGTTGCCCGCTTAATAAAAGCTTGCGTGTCTTCCGGTCGGAATGGGTGACACCGATCATAAAAAGGCACCTGCGGGAATTTTGAAATGGGTTTCGAACTTGAGCTCTTTGCGCTTACGAGGTTTTTGTCTCTACCTTAGTGTAAAAGACATCTGGCCAAAAAAAATAACAAAGGAACTGCGTATTATCTGCCCTTTGGAAATATCCTTTCTAAGTTAGACGAATCCTTCGCTTTCACAATCTTACTGGACCGCGGATTATACCACGCTCTGGAAGTCATCCCTACGATCAGCACAAGTCTGGAAGTTCAGGCTCTCCTAAAAACAACATTGTTGCTTCTGAATTTGATTGCTTCAGTGCAAAGAACTCTTTACAACAAAGGCTGACTCGTTCAGATTTAAATTCTGATTGTTGAAATTAATCGCATAAGCAATTTTTTTCGCTATCTATATTAGCACGGCCGGTTGATTGCAAACTTTGAATTAATGCACTTTAATATAGTTTTTAATAGCATGGGTAAGGCTAACGTGCATGATACATCTCTGCTAAATGAAAAAAAGTGATCGTTGACGGCTGGATCTGAACCCCGGACCTCTCTTCATAAAGTCAGACCCTCTTCCGACTTTACTACCAGCTCACATCCTGAAGGCCAAGTCACTAATATATACTCTAACGGGTGTAATCAGGTTAACTAATGTAAGCCGCCTCCTACAACCTTTGACAAGGTACTCCCAGAAATAGCTGAAGCCCTTTCAATAACGCGTACCAAATCCCAGATCACCCTCTATGCAAAAACGCATCTTATTTTAACAACCGTCTTAGAACCAAACACCACCCAGCCAAATAAGCCTGCGCGTGCAGATTGCGATGGATGTCTGAACCTAGCTACGCGCGTAATGCTTGTAGATGGAAGCCTTGAATTTTACGCGGAGATATTAGCATTGCTCATTAAGCACAATGAGTTAACACCACCGGATGCAGCACATGCAGAGGACAGGTCAGTGGTTGATAAACCAGGAAACCACGAGTCCAGCAGGGCCAAACGCAGTCGCATACGCCAGCAGAAGGCGGCTGAAGAGCGACCTGCTATAGACCAACCAAAGCCCTCAGTTTTATTGCAAGACTGAAATTGGAGCACGCCATGTGAACAAAAAGTAAGACTTGCGTACTCTGTCAAGTTGGAGCGCTACATGGCGGATGAAGTTTTCTCCATCAAAATGTTGTTTCATGAGTTTTGGTCCAGCAAAGTTTCCTGGACCCATTATCTTCCAAAATAATCTACTGTTAGAAAGATCTACGATAAAGGATTTGGGTCTTACTCACACGAATAAGCTTGCATTATCACCCCATGCAGATCGAAATTCTGCCAAGGCCGCACAGATATGTGGGTTTATATCGCATGATTTTTTCCTTCCAGCAATGAAGTTAAAACTATACCACATGTTTTTTCTCCCTATACTAGAATATTGCTGTCCGCTTTTTGGTCTCATGACCCAGCATAAACGTAGAAAGATTGAAAAGGTTCAGCGAGCTTTCACTCGTAAAATATTTTCTGTTTCTGGGTCTGGTATGTGTTATACAGATAGATGTCAATTAGCAAACATTAAATTTCTTTGGGTAAGAAGACTCGAAGCTGGTATATGCTTTCTGTTTCGCGTTAAAAATAGTCCTTATCTCCCACAAATTAACGCTCTCCTTCCGGTAGACCAACCTTACGCAACTCGCAAGTCATCCATGATAATTTGCCACCCCGTAGCTCCACATCTAACCGTTCTCGCTATTTTACCTCCAAATATGCTTTTACTTGGAACAACCTTCAACTCGATATCAGACTGTCTTCTATACTATCGATTTTTAAAGGCAAATTACATAAGCATTTAAATTTAGCGGCAATATAGTCGTTACTGTCTGTTTCCTTCCCAAACACTTAAGTTGTAGATTTTGAAAAGGGTCCTCCTGGCATTTGAAGCTCTTCCCAGGATACTTAAATGGTGTCGAAATATGTTAGCATTTTCCCCTGCAGAGTCAAGCATCACTTCCAGGAACTGCGAACTCTTCTCCGTTTTTGCAACCTTCGCTGTGGTCTTCGAGATTGGCTCTGGAATCTGGTGGATCGCAACTTGATGATGTTGCCTTGACTTCTACTGCCTTCTCCTGTTGTCCCGGATGAAACCTTCTTAACTCAACGATATATTTTTCCCATGACCATAAACGTCCCGAACCCTCAACATTAGGTAGCAAACTAACCACATCAAACCCTGTTACCTATTACAGTAGTTGTTTCTCCTAAAGTTTTTTTGAACTCGGTGGCCCGCTGAACTCATCCACCGATCTAGGAGATTTTTTACTGCCGATGACAATTATTTTACAAGAGTTCACTGTTTATCATCATTATTTTTATTTTCACGATAGCACTAAGTTTGTAACGACAGGGCCTCTTGGGCCTTAAATATACAAATTATTTATTTATTATTTATTTACTCCAAGAGGATGCGGCGCATGCAGAGGACAGGTCAGTGATTGATAAACAGGAAACCACGAGTCAAGCAGGGCCAAACGCAGGTGCATACGCCAGCAGAAGGCGGATGAAGAGCGGCCCGCTCAAGACCAACCAAAGCCCTCTGTTTTATCGCAAGACAGAATTTGGAACGCAATAGGTGAACAAAAAGTGTTATAGCCCAGTTTATTCGGACCCGACTAATAGGCAGAAGAAGCCAAGAGAGCGGTTGTGATAGGAAGGCTTTATTCCAGACGGTACAGAGACAACGGTATGAATATGCGTGTTCATTATAGCCTTTTATAAGGCGCTGGTCCTTCTAGACTATTCCTGGCCTATCGGACGACAGCGGTAGTTCTGGCGTGGTTTCTCACGCTGCGGGATGCCTGGAACAATGCAATGCACGCGGGGGCGCGCGTCACGTGAGCTCTCGGCGCGCGCCAACGGCTTGTGGCCGTGACTTAGATAGCGTGCAGTTCTCGCTCCCATAACAAAAAGTAAGACAACCACTCCAAGAGAAGACTTCTACAGAAAAGGAAGTTGAATTGGACCAAAAGGTAAACGGTAACTTAGAAGAAAATGTGATCACCAAAATGTCCATAGAATCCTTTACAGATCTGGACTTCGAAACCCCTGCTGCTACTCTGCTTCAGTATGATGTGACCGCGGCCCAAGCTCGAGCCAAATGTTAGCAACATATAGTGATACAGAGTGCACCAGAATCAACGGCTAATGTTGCTGGGGATAAGTTGGAGCACGATCGAGGTCTCGTTCGGGAGTACGCTAAATCACTACTTAGAGGCACTGAGTCTGTAAAAATTCTCAAAATATTTAGAATTGGCAAGGACCAGCCGCCGAATGGTTCAAGCTCTGGACCACAACCATCAAAAGTCATTTGGGACACCGAAGCGCAGGCCCAGCTTTTGCTGGAAAGAAAGTCGTCGCTGCAGACCATGCATGCTGGAATTTTCTTTCAGCCCGATTATGAACCAAAGGAACGCAGGAAAATGCGACTTTTGAAAAACGATCTAAACGATCGAAAAAACAAAGGCGAAACTGGCCTACAAATTAGGGGAGGAGAAATAGTTCACATCGAACGAAATTTTCTTTGGCTGGAAGTAGTCAGGCGGAAAACGTAACCAAGGTCTACCGGCTGGTTCTAGAAGATACCACAAGCAATAGTGGCCGCATCCTAGAGACATATTATACCAATTGTCAGAGTCCCTTCAGTAAACTTGACGAACTCAAAATAATAGTATCAGAGCAGAAACCGCATATAATTGCATTAACAGAGACTTGGCTGATCAAAACAACAGGGATCAGCGAAGTCAGCATTGAAGGCTATCAATTGTTCCGCTGCGACAGATCTCAACGTAGGGGTGGACGATTGGCACTTTATGTAGCGAATAAAAATTGCTTGTTGTCAGAGGGAAATTGCAGACATAGCCCTACGACGATATGGAATAATTTCGTGCAAAATTAAGATAAGGCAACATCTGGCACCGACAGTTATCTGTAAACAGGCAAACCTATTACACCTGGGTGATTTATACGCTCCTGGCATCGATTGGATGAGGCCTGGAATAAAGGCCGCTGCAGCACCTTTCAATTATCAACTACTTCAGTTTTCTTTGAACGAATATCTCATTCAACACATAGACTTCACAAACCGACTGCGAGAAGGCCAGCGATCAAATTGTTTAGATCTCGTTTTTAGCAAAGAAGAGGGGATCATAAGGGAAACGGACTCACAATCGCCACTTGGGTTAAGCAACCACGTAGCTTCTACCTGCGTGTGTTACCTACTGTCTCCAAAATTGCAAATAATGAGACGCAGTAATATTTGGAAAGCCGATTTTGAAGAAATGAGACGTACCGCTTCCGCAGAAAACTGTTTACCCAATACGAACGATACAAATGAATTATGGCAGCATATCCAAGGGACTGTAGAGCGCTTAATTGAAGTCCATTGCCCAATAAAAGTAATAAGACCATGTGCCAGATCTCCATATGCCAATCAGCCGATAAAAAAGCCACAAAGAACAAACAAAGGCCATGGAAAAAGTACGCACATCTTCAAGATTCAACATCATATGCCGAATATCAAGCGCAACGAAATATATGCCGTAAGGAAATACGAAATTCTAGAACTGCCTTTGAGCGTTTACTTAAAACACAAGCCAAAATATGTCCAAAGAAGTTTTATTGGTATATTCGCAGTCAAAAGAAGCACCGGGACGACATCGCAACTCTATGGGATGAACTCGGGTACGTAGTAACGGAAGGACCACGGAAAGTAGAGTTACTGTCAGAGTTTTTCAGATCAGCGTTTACGATGGAATCTCCCGACGACAATCCGAGGGTAGAAGTGGGCGAAGGTACAGCCGTTATTGAAACTGTTACCTTTTCTGTCGCAGACGTAAGACATGTCCTCAGTCACATCAAACCAGACAAGTCTCCTGGACCGGATGGGATCCCTGGACTGATACTTAAAGAACTGTCGACCGAGCTATCAGTGCCTCTTTCATCTCTGTTCGAGCTTTCCATGAGAACAGGGGACTTGCCTTTGCAGTGGAAGACGGCCACCATCGTACCGTTACATAAGGGAGGTAGCAAGATGCCTGCAAACAGCTTTCGGCCCATAAGCTTGACTTGCCTTTCCTGCAAAACGATGGAGGTCCTTGTCAAGCAGGCCATACTAAGATTTTGCGATTAAAATGACATCATACAACATTTCCAACACGGCTTTTGGCGAGGGTGCTCCTGCCTTTCAAATATACTGACTTCAATTGAGGCCTGGGCAAGTACTTTAGAAGAGGGCTTCGAAGTGGAGGTAGTGTACATCGATTTCCGCAAAGCCTTTGACAGCGTGCCCCATCAACGCCTTTTACATAAACTGAGCGTTCTTGGCATCAAGGGGAAAATTTTGGACTGGATCAGGTCAATTTTAGTCGGTCAAAAACAACGCGTTTGAATCGGGGAGGATAGATTGGACTGAGTTGACGTAGTTAGTGGGGTTCTCTACTCTTCATTCTCTATATAAATGACAGCCTTTAAGAACGGGATTGCGGTAAAATCATGTTCGCCGATGACGTTAAGCTCTGGCAGGTCACTAAGCGCCCAAGCGACCGAGACGCTCTGCCAAATAATCTTTGCAAACTGCAGACGTGGTCCGAGAGGTAACTGCTGGATTTCAATGTGCAAAAGT
This sequence comes from Ligula intestinalis, assembly GCA_036362985.1. Lineage (NCBI taxonomy): Eukaryota > Metazoa > Platyhelminthes > Cestoda > Diphyllobothriidea > Diphyllobothriidae > Ligula > Ligula intestinalis. The sequence continues at coordinate 6,600,620 of JAYGXS010000006.1, forward strand.
GTGCCGTCCTCCACCTGCATCCAACAAACTACCCTAACCCCCAGAGCAGCAGGCCATATCACCTGAAAAACATCCAAATTCCCGTAGCATCTTCGCAAAAAGACCTTGGCATCTGAATACAGAGTAATCTTAAGCCTTCATTAAAATGTGTAAAAGTCGTAAATAAAGCCACGGGAGTGCTGCACGCTATCAAAAAGGCGTTTCTAGCCTTCGATGAAGATCTCTTTGGCAGAGTGTATGGTACATTTGTTCGACCACACCTAGAATATGGCATGCAGGCGTGGCGGCCATGGCTAACAAAGGACACAACATGCCTGGAGAAAGTGCAGCGTCCGGCAACAAAGCTAGTAAGAGATCTAAAGAACCACGCTTACATAGACAGACTGGCATGCCTAAATGTATTTCCTCTGCATTACAGGCAACAAAGAGAGGATCTTATCCTAGTTTACATGATAATAAACGGTCTTGAGAAAAGAATAGGCTTTGAGGACATGTTTCAGTGGTACCTCTCGCCTCACCTCCGTGAGCACACAATGAAGCTGCGCACGAAGATGTCCAAGCTAAACCTCCGCTCTGAATTCTTCACGCGTCGTGTCATGCAGCAGTGGAAAAAGCTTCCATAGTCAGTCATGGAGACCACCTCCCTTCAGATGTACAAACAACGCTTGGATAAGTACATGCGTCCCGTCCCTTCCCTCCCAGTCTGAATTCTAAAAACCAGACATATATTGTAAAAAACAATGCTACTCACTGTTTGCCAATACTATGTTAGTCATGGTAAATTTCTCTAGGTACTTGTACACGGTAGTAATAGGGTTTTCAAAGGCATTGCCTATTATCCTAACCAAGTAAACCGAAAAACTGAAACTGAAAGAAGAAAAGCACACTATGGAAAACATATGCCAGATATCAACAACCCGAACGCTCCTCAGAGTTCAAATATAGCGCAATATATGCCGAAAACTACTACGAAAAGAATGATTGGCCTTTGAGACAGAGCTAGTCAAGGGAATAGCTAACAACCCAAAAAATTCTTTTCTTACGTGAATAAGACAAAACGCAATCGAGATCCCATTCCTTGTCTGAAAGATAACCAGGAACATAAGTTTGCCTTTAACTCAGATAAGGCGAACTTCTTGTCTAACTCCTGTATGCCTGTGTATACAGAGAAACCACCTTTTAACGAGGATATACAGCGATATATTGTCCCCACGGCGAGTGCAATTAGCACGGTATCATTCGCAACAGACAGAAAGAAAAGCCCTGAGACAATTAAAGCCCACTAAATCGCCTTGTCCGGATGGCTGATCAGCGTAAATTCTAAATGAGCTCGCAAAACAATTGGCATCCCTGTCTTCCAAGATCTTCGAAAGTTCAATGGGGGAGGACTGACAGGAAGCTGACCATCACAATCCCCATTAAGAAGACGGTGAAACGTTCTCTTGAACCAGGGGTATATTTGTCCGACTTTTCGAACCCTCGCACGAGCTCGATATCAAAGAATGAAAAGATGAAGGATGCAGACGAGAAACCAAACGTAGATAACAAACGGCACAGCCAGAACCGACACGTAGTTGAGCAATAACTTACATTGCTGGTGTGTCTGAAGAATTCGTTAGACTGGTCAGCGAATTTGGAGTTTGCGTTACTCACAGACCGAGCAAATAATGAGCAGGTAACTTATGCTGCCCAAGTGCCCAGTACCCCTGAACCAAAGGTCCGGTGTCATTTACCGCATCGACTGTCTTTGCGGTCAAACCAATTATGTTAGTGAAACCGGCAAACGGGTTCTCACGACAATGCACCAATATGAACTCACCGTGCGACGGAAGGACAAGCTGCTGGTGGCTGCCTACGCATCCACGCCAGAGCACGGCTTCGACTTCGAACGCGTAGGAATACTGGGTCGGTCAGACGATCGAACTGCATGCCTGCTGCAGGAAGCATGACATTCACGCGCGGACTCAATTAACAGGCCTATAGAGCTTCCTGATGCCTACCTCGCGTTGCGTGAGCAGATCGAGGGCAGAGGTCAAAGGCAGAGGTTACTCTCGGCAGAACCAAGTTAAATACACAGTGAACTGTACATTTTTTCATTCCTTGACAAGGAGCTCGCAGGAGGGTTCGAAACGTTGGACAAATGAACTCCTGATACCAGAGAATATTTACCTTCTTCTATTCATTTACTTGGGTGTCGCATATTCTGGACTATTCAACATACCTATTTGGAAAGGAGGAGAGAGGTCGTCGCGTGAGACAAACTTAGTCTCACAAGTATTTGTTGCAAACTAATGGAGAAAGTAACAAAAACGGAACTAATAAGAATTATTGGGGGAGAACGACTTGCTAGGCGCAGCGCAACATGGATTCCGAAGCTGCCGACCTTTTCTCACCAACCTGATGTCATCCATGGTTATGCTTGGCTGATAAATACTTATAAGCCCGAAACAGTTCTGTATCAAGTTACCCCCAAATGCTGTCATACCTTACTTACTGCTACTATGACTTGGCCGGAATCGGCCTGGCAGGCGGTCACCCGTTGGGGACCTCTGTTCACCACATGAACTTTGTTCAGTTCGTAAGCCTATTCGATCGGTGTTCGCACATTCCTGAGTGAATATATACCCGATCAGCAGTAACAGCAAATGGCAGGTGGCGAGGCGCTGATGAACTGCAGTTCGATGAAGTGCTTATGACCCATCTGATAGACTCCAGTGGTGGACCAACTGCGCCGTCTGTAAGTGCGTTTGTTTTTGTTGTCTGATTAGCTGGTTTTCAGGGTTATGCTTGGCTGATTAAGGCTAATAAGCCCAAAACAGTTCCGTATTCCCGGGGCCTACTGAAGAGCCGAACCCCTCGTTGCTGTATCATGCAGTAGCAGAAACATCGGCGAAACACGTGTCTGGGCTTTTAGCTAGTATCTATGCGGAAGTATGGTATAGCATCATTGTCATATATATATATATATATATTAACATGACTAAAGACACGGGATCCATATAAATTATCCCGCTCTCCATCCCCAAACGAAGATGAAGAAGAAAAGGCGCCTTCATGGACCACACTGTATTGGTGCTGACGTTTCGAAAATACGCTTTTTTCCATCATCAGAGTGGTAAGGTGATTGTTCCTACTTGCCTTGATTTGCTTTGTCTTGCTGACTGTCTCGTATGATAGGGGTGTGTTACGTGCGCACTCTGGTCGTCCTTCTGGTTGTTGATTAGGTTTGGCCCAGTGCACCGACCGTGGTCATTCTGTTGGTCCTGCATTGGCCTCTGCCTCTCCGTGGGCGACTGCAGACGACCTCGCATGACCCCCGTCACCCGCTCGGCTGTTGCAGTCCCCGGTGGATCTGTCACACATCGCGCGCTCGAGGGGCGGCTGCAACTGGAGTGGTGGCGGCCTCGCGTGTCTCCTATCGAGGAGAGACTAGCCTTATTTAGAAGGCTGGCCTCAATCTGCTTATACACAGACCGCAATGCGGTGTCTGCACCCAAACATCATTTCAGACTTAGGCTGCCTCGCACTCCGACAGTCAAAATTTCCTCCTGACTATTTTCCACACCTCACGTACAGAATAAATTCTTCCGTCTACTCTGGCCTTCCCATGACTCCTCTCCTAAGGAACCGGGCTTGGAAAATCGCAGCCATTAGGGTTACACATAAATCAACCTTAAAACTCCTCAAATCTGGAAACTACCAATAACCTGAATATATAAACTACCCTAAAAGCTAAATTCGAACCCTGCAAAATTATCCAGTAGATAAGTATCAGGATCTTAGGTGATCCAAGCGGCAGTCTACAATTGGGGTAGTTCCGACTGACGGCAGCCTTTTCAGTTATATATCAGGGGATTTGGCTGCAAGGACAAATGCCTCATGAATTCAGGGACGCGATCATCGTTTACCTTTGCGAAGCAAAAGGAACCGGCAAATCTGTGATAACCACGGAAATATTTTGCTGTGCATCATCGCCGGAGAGATCTTCGTTCGCATTCTCCTCAGTCGTCTCAACGAACACGTTGAAGTCAGATAGCTTTCGCAGAGCCGATGAGGATTCCAACGACGCTGCAGACCTATCGAAATAATCTTCACTAACTACCGGTTGGAAGTGAAGTGCCAGGAGCTGGGGCTCCATGTGTACACTACCTTCGTGGACTCAATGAAGGCTTTGGGCATGATGCTTTGTGATAGGCCACGAAAAAACATACGACAATATGGTTGTATTTAGCTATGTGCAGCAATGATGCGGCAATGTCACGATCGGATGATGGCCCACGTTAGTTACAACGAGGCAGAATGCGCCCAAACTCTCCAGACTCATATTTTCTGTCATAATAATAGACGCCTGTCGTTATGGACACCCCAGTGGGAGGTATCGTCTAGAGGAATAATGAGCATCTTTTCAATATCCAGCGCATGCATGACTAGCGCAAACAACCTCTGCTTCATGGACGACTGCGAACTCATTGTCTAGACAGAAGGGGATATACAAAAGAGCATAGACACTTTCGTCGCCGGATGCGCTAACTTCGCATTGACGATCAACATGGCTAAGTCGGCGGTGATGCATGAAAGTCATCCACCAACAAGTACAAAGTCCCTCGGAGAACCCTTAACAGTGATGTGGAAAACCTGTCTGGGTGGCCGCACCAAAACCAATGGCGAGTTTCCGTACGGGATCTCTAAAGCCAGGCAGACAGCTGGTCGCTTGCAAAACTCCAAACAGAATCACGATAGGCTTCATTTCGACACCAAACTCAAGATATAAAAGACCACTGTGTTGACAATACTTCTGTATGGAATGGAGATGTGCACAGTATACACAAACCATGCCAGGAAACCAACTCAACAGTCTCAAGAGAACAAGAAAGCTGTAATGATCAAACAGGATTCCGGGCAGGACATTTCTGGACTGGATCTGAGACCACAGCTTCCACGATAGGCCGAGAGGCTGCAAGTCTGACATAGCAGCAATCTCATTTGGGTAAACGACAAAAGACAACCCAGACGACGATGCTTGTATGGGTTCTCTTAAATGAGAAATGTAAACGCCCTGCCACTTGGACGCATTGTAGTACTCTTTGGAGCCTTTACAAATCAACCAAGAGATCTCAGAGGACCACATCTATGAAATTCCGGCCTTGAGATAAACAATTAAGTCTTGAGGGATAATGTTTTGTTGTTGTCTCAGTTAAAACGTCAGCTCACATGTCACGGTTGCTACCGCTTGATAATGCCAACAGACAATCCCCCCAACATTCCAAAGAAGGATACAAGTGCGAATCGGCCTTATCGGATATCTCCCAACCCCATGCAAAAAAACACGTCAACACCAGCATCTGCCTTCACAACCACATTCATCATTACCCCTGCCTTACAATCCACATTGTTTACATGATGCAGAACGACCTCAAAATCGGTGGCTTGATGTCCTGCCACCGTCTTGTCCATCATCCCTGCAGTAAACCCGCTATGAAGACAACAAACACTACTGTGTTGCCCATTCCCACCTATCGGGAGATCAATCTCTACCCTCCACTGGCACAGTCCCTCCCCTAAAACCACCACCAGCCGCAATTTGGACTTACTATCAACCTTCCGTCATAGCGATCACGCATTCACCTCATTTATTGGCTGGTTGGTCACTTGCAAGACCATCACATGGTGATCGGTGGACCAGTACCAGGAGGACAGGCAATTCCACGTCACTGAGTCCACCCTCATTACCAGCTGGCCAGTAGGCTATATGAATGGACCAAGAGAAAGCAACAGAGAGCGAGAGGTGCGCAGAAGCACCGGGAATTCCATCCCGAAAAAATTAGAACATTCCTCAATAATAATGAGTATAACGACTTTAAATTGTAGCGGACAGTCGAAAATGCTGTGCGGTTTCCTCGTTCAATGCGTTTTGCCTTAACAACATGCCACTTCATAGGCATTTGTTTCCGACTCGCACACTGCTCTCTCTCGGACATGACTAGACGCAATAAAAACTAGTCCCGACTTCTCCAGTAGCTACTGCTGCCTGCCTGACTTCTACGTTAAAAGGTCCTCATGGCACTTCCAAGTGATGTCCGTTACATAGGGTCTGTGAAATAGGCTCTGTGTATCACGCGCAGACAGGCTGTTTGTTCTTTTCAGTTATCGTACCCGAACATGTTTCTGGTGTCGTTTACTCCATTGGGACAGCGGAGATACAAGGGTGTTGAGTAGTAGACTAACTTACACCCAGTCCATCACTGTAGATCCAATCCCATGAGCCAGCGACTAAGGTCTCTCCTTACGATTAAACTGGCTGACGTGATTTGCAGAAATCCGAAAGTGTATGCCCTTCAGCTAATATAAAAGAATAAAGGGTTCTGCGTTTTAATACTGAATTCGTTACCAAGGTATCATAGTAAAGCCCGTATCGAAGACGCATTAACGCAGTATGCACGTACGCATGAGCCCACGAACTAAAGAACGAACAAGATTGAAATAAATTTTGGTGCAAATTTTTTGACCGATTAAAATAAATGTGTACAGTCACTCATATCTTTCGTCTTCAAGTTATATTGATAAAAGAGCTTTCATTGTCCGTATCTGGTTCATACAATATAAACAAAACCGCTTTCCTAACCATGGTGGAAGGTGTTCTCTTACTCATTTGGAAAAACGCCGGCTCGTGCGACCAGTATAATATAATGAATGTATGCACATATAGGTGGTCAGTTTGTCTTTGATCTCTCCGTATACAGCAGATTGCATACCTGATGAAATGTGAAGATCAAAATTTGAGTTGGTGCTTTAACACATATTTGAGCTTATTTATTTTGTGCACTGCGTTGACTTGAGGTGCCAAATGCTATTTTTCAAGCAAAGATTTCGGTTCAGATCAATATACTGGAGGTTAAACGGGGCTAAATGGGGATGACCGGGGCCAAATTTTACGTTTGTTGATATTCAAGGAATTTCCGACGCTATTAAATGCTGCGGAAAAAAAATCCTTTTTTGCGCGTTTTACTATAAAAACATTACTAAAAAGTGGAAAGTTTTTGATTATATATGTTCAGAGAACAGACAATTTTGGTTTGTTTCCATGAAATTGAGGTGAGTACATTTAGGAGGTAGCGCATTATTTTGGGAAAAGAAGAGCGAAATAAGTTTAGAGAATTCTATTTTGCAAATCTGCCAAGCTTTGTGTCATACAATTGAGTAACAAACTTATAAGTCTGTTATTCGCTATACCTTACCAAAATAACGACCGTAAACAAGTATGTATAAAAACAATTTTCTCTGTTAAGCCGATGCACAATACGTCCAAATATTTTTTTATCTATAGAGCAGAATACATGTATAAAAAAACTTGAAACAGAACGGACAGAATATTATTTATTTTTGTTCAAAATCGTCGTTGATATTCTGCCACTCTGTTCTGTTTTTGCTGTCTAAGAAGTGAGCCCAGAACTAAACAAACATACTGAAAAGTCTTCAATTTACATAGAATAGTTAACTCTTTCATTTACAACAAAAGATGCTTCCTCAATTTTAGGATAGTCAAAAAACTGGCCAAAATTTCCCATTCTGATCTTGACCTTATCTTCAAAAAAATAGAGTACGCCGACATTCGACGCCAAAAAATATAACTAAAACGCTTATTCAAGAGGTTACTTGTTATGCGATGCTTTTTTTAAAATTTATCTTAGGCATATTCATTCGCGACTTTTGTCGTGGACGGTCATTTTTCTCGGCAGTGAGTTGACATGTCTGGGTGATTCTGAAACCATGACCCAAACCGACAGCTGCGTAAGAAAGAATGTTTAAAAGCTGCCAATGCAAGCGAAAATGCAAGTCCCAGAAAGTAATTGAGTAGAAGACAACGACGACGAGTCATCCTTTTTCCGTTTAAAAGCTCGTTATTTGGCTAAATGCGTTTTCGAAATATCTTATTTTGAGGGTTTTTGCAAGCACGCAGAATATAATCGTAATTTATGGTCAATCGACTGAAGCCAGTAAAGATCGTGAAGTGTTAATTAGAATTTCATGGAAGATCTGAGCCTCTTCGTGATCAAATCCCAAAATAATTACAAAAAATGTGGTGGAAGGAGATTTCTCTTGGTGTAGAAAAAATGGTACGTTTACAATTGCACCTGACAATTTTATTTAAATTTATACGTCATACCAATCTCAGGGGTCGGAACCCACAGGATTCGAAACCCGGACCTTTGGTCATCGAGTTTAACACTCTACCTTGGCACCACGGGTTCGTTGCTTTGTCGGTTTTGATCGTGAGTATGCTTGAATTGGAAAGTTCATCCGATCTATCTGGTTAGGGCACATACTTGTCCCGGAAGTGTCTTAAGGCTCGCACTTGAGCGAAATCGGCCTGTCGCTTAGCGACCTCCTACATATGATGGAGTGGATCCGACAAAGGCAAAGGAGACCGTGATGGCTATTTTTGGCTTGTTAAACGTCATCGGCTGGTCATACCCAACCTTAGGGGTCGGAACCCCCGAGATTCGAACACCGGACATCTGGTCATTGAGTTTAACACTCTACCTCGGTCGCTATGCGACAGCCTGCTAGCACTGAAGTCCGAGCCTCAAGGCACTTCTGGGCAAGTATGTGGCCCAACCATATAGATCGAATGAATAACCAGTTCCATCATATTCACGATCACAATGGACAAAGCAGCGAGCCGGTGGTGCCCAGGTAGAGTGTTCAAACCAATGCCAAAAACAGCGAAATTGTAAGCGCGCTTCTAATCATGATAATTATATCATTAATCATAATTATCATTTGTAGATAGAGAAGTAGAAGGCATCGTTATCACCGGAATCATACTTTTACTTGTCTGAGCCTTCAGGCTCTTTCTAGAGTTCATCGTCCGAGATAAAAGACGTACCCGAATGACAAGCAACAGTTATAGGACACAGGGACCAATCAACGGTTATGGGGGGAGTGGCAAGGGGAGGGGAGAGGGAACAGTCAACCAACAGTGCCATCAATCCGGAGATGTCTGCGCAGCGCGATGTACGCCGGCGCCAGATCGATAAATCGATTGACTGAGTTCTCAGCAGTGGCCCAGGCTTCAATCAGTTCGCGGCCTGTTTTGTTGGCGGCAACAAAATTCTGCGGGTTTGGTTTTCCCTCGTGGTACCTATAACATATCCACTAAAGCTTTATGGCTATCCGCCACTTTGAGTTACACACGTGCACATCTACATCTGGATCGCTTGCCACACTTATTTTTATGATGCTATAGAAAGAACAGTCTTGCTGCGAAAAAAAGCAATATGCCTACCCGTTAGGTAGCTCAAACGTTGCAGTAGGTCCATTTGGCCATCGCGAACGCGTTTAGTCAGTCTCTCATACAGTTTAAACCGTCAAGACCAAACGCTACGATAGGTCCATTAAGTCTGCCGAAAGGAGTGTTCATCGACTACAGAAGGTTCCCCAAGTCCGAAGTCACTAAGTGATGAACTGTATATGACGTGACACGACACTTTAGGGCACTGTGCTGTTCGCTTATTGGCTACTTTCGTGAGAAGCCTTTCCATGTTTTGCACATATTTCTTTAGCATAAAGGAATTTATTATACTATTTTATTTAGATAAGGTGACGATAAATATTCTACAGGGTAGCATTTCCCTCAGTTTAACTAAACTGAAGCAAAGGCTGACCATCTTTCGAAATTTTTCCGATCAGTCTTCACAAAGGAAATGGCATACGATCACCCCACCAACGACACCGAAGCGGATACAATAGTTGAGACTGTCCAATTCCCCAAGGCTGTCTTGCTTAAGGAATTCTTAAGCTTAAAAGAATCTAAGTCACCAGGTCCCGAAAACGTACCAGCCAAGATTTTGAAGGAGCTCGCCAATGAGTTAGCCAAACCACTCTATTCTCTTCCAAACCTCCTTCGATACCGGTTGCCTACCAGTAAATTGGAAATCCGCGAGGATTACGCCGCTATACAAGGGGGAAGCCGGGTCTCAGCGAACAACTACCGACCGGTCAGCCTTACTGCAATCTGTTGCAAAATCATGGGAAAACTTATCAAGCAACAACTTATGCAGTTCCTGGAACAAAACCATCTGCTATCGGATGCTCAGCATAGTTTTCGTAGAGGTAGGTCCTGCTAACAAACTTGCTCTACAGTTTAGAACTATTGACTGAGGCAGTCGATAGTGGAAACTCAGTGCACGCTGTCTATATTGACTTCAAAAAGGCTTTCGATAGCGTGCCGCACCACCGCCTCCGTTATAAACTCAGCCGCATAGGAGTAAGGGGAAGGCTCCTTACGTGGATAAAAAGCTTCCTATTCGGTCGCTTGCAAACTGTCCACATCAGCGACAAACAGTCAGCCAAGGTTGAGGTTGAGAGTGGTGTTCCCCAAGGCTCCGTTCTCGACCCTATCGTGTTTGTTATCTACATCAACGACTGTGTCCGCGAACTGGATTGTGGTATCGCCATGTTTGCCGATGATCTAAAACTTTAGAGCGTAATTCGAACTGCGGCTGACGAAGTGCACTTACAGGAAAATTTAAATAGACTTCAAAAATGGTCGGCGGTCTGGCTCTTACCGTTCAATGAGAGCAAGTTCACCACCATTCGAGTCGGCAAATCCGGTTCTTCAAACGGCACGGCTTATCGACTGAATGATATACCATTGAAGGAAGTGAATGCCCAGAAAGACTTGGGAGTCTGGATCACGCCCTCGCTTAAACCCTCCCTGCATTGCACAAAGGTAGCCAAGTTCGCGATGTCGATCCTATACCTCGTCAGACGACCTTTTACTCCTTCAATGAAGAGTGCTTCACAAAAGTCTTCGGAACCTTCGTACGACCGCACCTAGAATCCACTATCCAAGCTTGGAGACCCTGGGCCACGAAAGACATCAACATCCTGGAAAAGGTACAACGGCGCGCAACCAAACTTGTTATGGGGCAGGGCTCGCAGCCTTATGAAACACGGCTGTCGAATCTCAACCTCTTCCCACTGCGCTACAGGCAGCTTCGGGGGACCTGATACTAGCATTCCGCATATTACGTCTTCAAGACTGCTGACTTATATCAGGGGATTTTTTCGAATTAGCAAAGACCACGAATCTGAGGGGTCATCCTCGCCAATTAAAGGTGACAGGGGCCAGGCTGGACGCTCGGAAACACTTCTTCTCAAAAAGGGTGGCCGGAGCGTGGAATGCGCTTCCTCAGGACGTTGTTATGTCGGAATCGTTAGAGGGTTTTAAGCGAAAACTGGATCGATAGAGCAGTGTACGATGAATCGGAACTGACAATTTACCATACTAATACAGTGGACACCGGTTGTGCACATTAAGCGAACTGACCCCGAACCAGTCGATTCTAGTATCGAGCAATTCCGTTCCTGGCCCACTGTCTATATTAACCGGTTGTCCACGTTAAGCGAACTGACCCCGAACCAGTCCTTTCTAGTATGGAGCAATTCCGTCCCTAGCCAACTGTCCACATTAAGCGTTTGTCCACATTAACGGAGTCCACATTAACCGGACTCCACGTAACTCTCAATTTTTCAGTAGTGTTTGTTTTTATATTCATTCACGTTTGCTATGGGATAAGTGCTCCATGGGGTTAGCTGCCGTATAATGCAGCAATTATCAGCTACTATCCACAACCTCCTCTTATAATTGACC
>JAYGXS010000006.1:6622275-6640487 GCA_036362985.1 Ligula intestinalis
GCCATGAAAAGCCGCCATTATCTCCGACTGTCCACAACCTCCTCAATTAATTGACCAATAGCCATATGTCGACAATGAATAGTTGTCTATTAGTCGTCTATTTGACATAAAAATATTCGGGAAGGTAGAGGCATGGTCGATTTCCGTCTATAATGTGCATTTTTGGCGGGGTTTTTAACGCCTTGCACCTCGCCCACGTACATTGCTATGGGATCAGTGCTCCAATGGGTTGGCAGCCATGAAAATCCACGATTATCACCGACTGTCCACAACCTCCTCTTATAATTGACCAATAGCCATAGGCAATGTTCAATCGTCGAGGCCTCGTGGAGTATAAAGTCGGTCTGGCTGGTGGATTTGATGAGTGATCTATTGGTAACGTCTACCCCTCCTCCTCCCCTCCCCCCCTGCTACCAAGGCCAATGGGACACCTGGATGGTCCATTCTGGCGTATTAGCCGTCGACAAACGGTCCTGCCCCAATCCCAAGTGGTGCACCACCGGAGGCTCAAACTGTCGACCTTTTTTGATCAGAATCTAATGCTCTAAACGTTGAGCCACGAGTTCTTTGTCTTGCCGACTTTGATAGAGAGATACTGACACTCGTTGCTGAACGCTCACTGATCGGTTATTGTACTAACTTGTCCCGCCCTGACAGCACCAATAGCGGCTACTAGTTTAGGTGAACTTAGTTCTTGTACCGGTACTTTTAGCCCACCTATTTAGAAAGATGATGGTCTGACCTCCGACAAATGGTAGCTTCAGAGTTAGTACAAGTTCTACTACACTTCTTACTGGCATGTGGAAATATGAGCCCAGAGTTTACTTCAATAACTACTCTACAGACTCTTTATTATTGTCCAACTGCTAATCACTATTACATCCCACAGATTGGGAGTGCATACTGGGTACGACTTTTTAAAAAGCACACACAGGCTGTACTTATAGTATACTATCTAATCACCTTAGTAAGCATGATTACTAGAATTTCGCACTTTAAGCATGGGCGAATACCTGTAGCAGCAATATCTTAGTCCATACAGCTCGTATGTGACCGTATCCGCCTCGACCTTCTTGAGCCAACCTGTTGGTGCACTTTGTGTTTCTCAGCGAAATCGATGGTCGAACACACTCTTACAGGATAAGCAGTGAAATTGCCACGGCATAACATTTAGGCATGCAAATACCGGATGACCTATTACCCCAAGTTCACAATCAACGCCAAGCGACTTCACAACGTGGGATAAATGTGTCAGCTCTGATAAATGGTAGCTTCAGTTACGGTGAAGTGAATCCCGCGTCAGTTGGTTCTACAGGGGAGGGGGGTGTAAGCCTTACGATGACGCGAATCCCACAGCGATAGGTTCTGCAAGTAGGGGGGGAGGGGGGGTGTTCACGTTCAGCTTGTGGGCCACGTGTCCGCGGGGATGCGCAATTAGTGAAGTTCCTCTTGGCCGAGCGCGGGTAAGCTGTTGTTGTTTCAGGTAGCCTCCAGTACCATGTCTAACTGGCCGCGGCGGGTTACGATCGTCATCCAATCTTGGCAACAAGTATCCCGCAGGTGGGAAGGGCGCCGTCTGTTCATAGAAGCACCTAAGCCGAAATAAACACCGCCCAACCTCGCAGCGGGTTACGATCGCCACTCAATCGTAAGTGACTCTAGGCACTCGATAAGGGGCAGAAGTATTGTCCGTCCACTGCAAGCCATTGATGACAGTCGTATCTGCCTCGCGGATGTGCATTCTCGCAGGATGTCTTACAAATCAGCCCGGATGAAAGCTTGGGAGGCGTGTAAGCTCATTTATTTTTAATTCTTTGATTATAGCCTAGTTCTCCTAACAGCAGCAGTAAAATTGCTTTATAAGCCACACATAATTCCAATCTACCTTAACTTAAACGCTAATTGGCTGTAACTTCATTACCCAGTTTATACACTAATGTACCCCTTAATTCATGCAATCGAGTCACTTAGTTTAGACTTTCTTGGCTTTCATAGTGCAGTCGAGTCCTCAAAGCTTAGTCCAAGCTTTTTAGCCTATTCCAGTCTCAGCAACACTGCTGTCCTCTATTACCGGTACTTGTAGCCCACCTATTTAGATAGATGATGGTCTGACCTCCGACAAATGGTAGCGTCAGAGCTAGCACAAGTTCTACTACATTTATTACTGATATGTGGAGATATGAGCCCAGAGTTGACTACTCTATAAACGCTATATTATTGTCCAAATGCTAATCACTATTACATCCCACAGATTGGAAGTGCATACTGGGTGCGACTCCTTAAAAAGCATACACAGGCAGTACTAATAGTATACTAAGTACTGGCCTTAGTAAGCACAATTACTTGAATCAGCTCTTCTAGCATAGGCATGTAGCTATATCGGCATTATCTTAGTGCGTACAGCTCCATGGATAGAGATGAGAGTGCGGAAACCATGACAAACGCAGCCTTGCTCATGACCCCAAGCATGTACTTACCCGAAATAGCTAAACCCAGATTCACACTCCCTGTTGAGACCAAAGGGATATGAGCCCTAGCGTTGGCTAAATCAACGTCACCTCTGATAAATGGTGGCGTCAGTGCCAGCACCAGTACTACTAGACTTCTGGTCGTGATTTAGGAGATATGAGCCCAGTGCTGACTTAATCAGCGTCACTTCTGACGTACAAAACAGTCAGTTCCAGTACCAACAAGTACTATCACTAAGTTACACCCTAGTACGTATTATTAGGTAAACCAGGACTGGTACTGCTTACTTCTAAGTCTGGCCCGACACCTACTATAGGTGAGTGAGGATAGATAGCACAGTAGCACCCGCGCCGGACCCCATCTAGTCTTCGAGACTCATAGGAGAAGGTGAAGAATGCGGAGCCGCTAACTACTTCCTCTATCACTTTAAACTAAGCCCTGAGGCCGTCACCTCCTATACCAACCTCTTGGTGCATTTGGTTGATATCATCGAAACCGATGGTCAGACACACACACACCCCCAGTCCATCAACAAGCGCAACGATTTGGCGTTCCCATACGGTGTACTGAGACATTTCCTGAGCAAGAGAATCAGTCACGTGGGAAGGACTGGGCGCAACTCTGACGACAGCGGGCGTAATTGTCGAGCCATTATCAAACCTGCATCCGACGCGGACAAGAACGCTGTTGCAACTAATGAGCAATCACCGGACCAATTAAGACCTCCAGTGGTAGCTACAGGAACGGACAATTATAGTACACATGCGGGTGACCGCTGTGAACTATAAATACCGTGCAATCTGTGCATGTATCACCCCTTACCTGCGCATGTCTCAGACCTGTTTACGATTACCTATGACTAAGGATTCCCGACGGAATCCGAAACGTCAGGAAAATAAAGCCCTTGTTCCAGTGATCGCATCTTCTTCTTCGGAACTTCTGCCTGGAACTCGTATATTCTCCTCTATTGACACACACACCCGTTAACCAAAGGTCTGGTATCATTTACTACATCGATTGTATTTGTCGTCATACCAATTATGTTGGTGAAATCGGCAAACGGGTTCTCCCGAGAATGCACCAGCATGAACTTGCCGTGCGACGGAAAGACAGGCTTTCCCTGGTAGCCGCTCACGCATCCATGCCAGGGCACAGCTTCGACTTCGAACGCGTGCGAATACTGGGTCATTGGGACGATCGAAGCAGGAAGCATGGTATTACCACGCAGATCCACTTAATAGGCATGTCGATCTTCCTGATGCCTGTCTTGCATAGCGCCAGGAATGAGTTAAACACGTCGGAGAAACTCGAAGAATTCTCCGAACGTGAGTTACCGAACAGGCGGCAAGTGTGGAGAACTGACGTCAATTATGAAGTCGTTGCTCACTCGACGAGACCCGGTCGCACAGTTGAATTCGATGAGGCCAAAATGTTTTGCGAGAACACACGACACTTCCATGCAGTGTGCTCCGATCCAGGTATGGTTACACGCTAGGGACGACTGTAGCCGCTGCTCTCCTAGTCTCCAATCTTTTCTACATGATCATAACACCAGACTCAGGGGGAGAGTGCGGTAGATGCGTCGCAGGTCGACTCTAACTATAATCTAATTCAAGCAAAAGTCCCCGTCCATGCGCCTAACCTGTTGTAGCCGAAAGCGACAGCCTGACCGTGGCTTCACGCACATATAACAGTGGTACGGTGTCCACACAGACGCAGCGTAACCCGACTGAACCCGTTTAGGGCCTACAACCGAGTACAGAGCCCTAATACCTGTATAAGTCGACCATAATTACCACTACTGTGTCCCCTATACGCAAATAGTTGCGAAACGATCAATGTAAGAGGACGCCGGCTAGTCCCCTGAAAGAGATCGTACACCGCGCGACTTGCAATTATACAAACAGGTCTACAAAATCCCTTGCGAAGCTTTTTATACCGTATATTGTGATCAAACAGGAAGATCCTGCCCCCCCCCCACGCATCCACGAGCACCAACTGGCAGTGAAGAAATGTGACCATTTGTCCGAAGTTGCTATGCATTGCCTTGATACAGAACACACCTTTGCATGGGACAAAACACGCATCGTCAGAATTCGCCCCTCCAAAAAAGGCCATCTTGTGGCCATGCACTCCAACGATTCCTGCATTAACCGACACATCGAGTTGGATGGTGTACAAACACCTCAGAGCAAGAGAGAAGAAACGAAAGCCGGTCACAACGGCGTAACGTGAACCGCAACTGCTGATTAGCGCCCACACCGGACGACCATTAATCTTCCACCCCGTACTGACACAAATTCCAGTTGTCAATTGGCAAGTACACTATCACGAGTACTAATTTTGTCAACCATAGACTGACACAGATTGCAGCGGCCAATTAGCCCTCGCACCAGATGACTATATAATCGTACCAGCAGTTTTGACATTTTAATTGTTCGTTACATATCTAAAGTCCGACGACGACCCGCGTACCTAGCGTCGAAAATTTACTGAATAAAGTCACCTTATGTCCCAAAGCAGGCCTTTCGTTGAAACAAACAGGTCTAAAACGCGGTTGACAGCCGGCATATTCCATGATCGTTCAAATGACCAGAACATTTTTGGACATCTCGACGCACATTCTGCGGGAGATAGCTTACTGCAGTCTTGTGCAGAGCCTACTCACAAGATCCTTCATCATCAAAACTGTTCTGAAAAGATGTAAACTTGACAGCATAGAAAAGAACTCTTTAATAGACTTCACAATTGCACAGTAAAAATAATCACAGATAAGCCGATTAATCAGCACTCGGCGTAAACATTTCAAGACTGTAAAAAGTTTTCAATCTGTTGCAGAGTCTCCTTGACCTTAGCCCTGCAAGGACGGGAAGAGAAGGAAACATAGAGGGTTAAGGAGAAAAGTCAAATTTTGAAAATAAAGATGGCTCAAGTCGTACTTCGCTGTCTTTTTTGTTCTATAATTTACTAAGCTTGGGATTTAAACTATACGAGTAAATTGATTGTTTACAAAAAAGGATACAGATCCTCCATGAGCTTCGGAACCTCCGACATGGCTTTCGTCAATTCTCCGCACTGGGCCATTGTGGAGTACATGAGCTGAAAGAGAAAACATAATAGGAAAACGGTAGTTGGGTAAATAACTAGAAGAAGAAGAAAAAGAAAGAAGAAGAAGAAGGTTCGGTGATTTCAATAATCGCATCTAATAGTCTATTCAAGTCTGAAAAGCAGGAGGACACGAGTTTTCCACTACTTGTCAGATCCATTCCATTCCATTCTATCCTCATAGTCATTAGGTGACTGTCTGCGCGGGCTCTAATTGTGAGCTCCAGGGCGCAAACTGAACTTGATTAATCCATTATAACGATGGGTTCGGCGTCATAAACTGTTGTAACATCCAGGGGAACAATCTCACCTGCGTCGCCAGTGTTATAATGGTAACTTAATAACGTCGCTTTGCTTTAACGATGACATCTGACGTGTGTCACCCCAAAAGTTACGCCCTTCCAATTGTGGTCTTCTTTGGGGATTCCAAAGGGCGTAACTCAACAGTGACACACGTCAGATGTCACCGTTACAACTCACAACGAAGCTGAACTCGTCATTATAACACTATGCCCATATCTTCATCATATTCCCGATCTCAACCGACAAAGCAACGAGCCCGTGGTGCAACGGTAGAGTGGTAAACCTAATGACCAAAGGTCCCGGGTTCGAACCTTGGGGGTTCCGACCCTTGTGATTGTGTATGGCTGGCTAATGACGGCATACAAGCCAGAAATGGCCATTCCCGCCTCCCTCTGCTTTTTCGGATCCATTCCACCCTATCCTACTAGTAGCTATGTGACTGCCTGCACGGGCTCGAATGTGAGCTCCAGGGCGAAAACGGAACTTAATTGTTCCATTATCAGATCCGCGATGCCCACATATTCATCAATAAGCTGAATGCCTAAACACTCCATGTTGGTTATCATATTTCAGACTATTTAAGTAGGAAAACCAAAAGGCCTCAAAGTTGCATCAGGAATAAAATTGCTTAAGAGACATTTGCGGAGGGGGAGGAAAAGCGATTTTAAGACGTACCCGGATGCTTGCATCGGCTTCATTGCAGGTCTGTGAAACAGAAGCCTGGTAGAGGTCAATGTACTCTCTCGAACAATTTGATGCCTAAAAACCCAAGAAAACGGCTTTACAAGTTACAAAAAATAATTCGGCTGCGGTTACTGCAAACGTCAATAAGGATGAATTATATGGACCTCTAACTGGACCAAGGGGGTGAGAAATAGGTGGCCCTGCACATAATTCCAGCAAGGTTAGATGTGGTAGTCCGCACTCAGCATCACTGCGCTGATTCCTCATGATCGCAGTCGACTCAACGCGCGAAAGCTCGAGACAAATCAATCCACGTCATTTCATTTGGTTGGCCGCTGGCTTCAAGCCTTCTGGGCAGCAAAGACAGACTGACGCAACTCGTCCGAAGACACTGTCGGTTGCTAGCGCTTGGCTAAACTCTTTTTAAATCTCCATTTCGCAGTAAACGCTGTCCACCTTATCAGTCTTCCCTGACTTCTGATTTAGCCAACCTTCGCTTTGTCGACTCAATTATTTGACAAGTATTCTTGTGACTTAATCGTATTTCAAGCCCAAACATAAACTAGACTCTAAACCTTAACCTTGCAGTAGAGAGCTATTTTGATTCCGATTCGTTGAGGGAGCCGTTTGTGCGGCTAAATATTTGGTACCAGATAGCAACTAAATTCGCCCATTACAGCAGTCGTTCGACTAATGATTTGATTGGTTGATTGACTGGCACAGCCTGCGCCAGTCACGAGGACTGTGTCCACATAGACTACTCATAGGAGTCCACCAATCAAAAAACTAGCTTCATGTGGATCACCGGGGGTGGGGTTTCGAACAAATGTGATGCCTTCAGGGGGCCAACAAGTAGAACAAAAACGTGCCACTTACTGTGGTGAGATTCCACTTGAGAGACTCCAGTAGGCAGGACACTCGTGAGGCCAACTGCTTAGCGCTACTCTCGACAGCAAGAATCGAGGAGAAGGCGCTTTGGGCATCCATCGGGGAAACCTAAAATCAAACGCAAAAGGCTAAGGGTTACAAAAATCACGACCAACACACACAAACATACACACATGTAATCCTGAGGCTGGGCAAATGGAAAGGAAAAGACCGTGGGGAGGTCTGGAACCACTCTCTCAGAAACGACAGCCTTCCGCAAAGCACGAGGTGCAGAAAAAACGAAGGACTCATGACGACAGAAATAAGATAGAGGAGGCGGGAGCGATATTATGGAGCCGATCCTCGCGGGGACGGTTCTCCCGAAAAGCGTCATTTTAAAATGTCGGCGGTGCGGTTTGACTCAGATTGCTATGGGAATAACGCTGTGCGGTCTCTCCAAATCAGCCTTACTTGTCCCGACAACTGCTCAACTGAACTTTTGTGTGCGTGCCTCATGTGACTATTTACAGAATTGCAAACGCTTACGAAAATCGTAGCATAAGCACAACTGGTCTCTTAACTCGAGTGTAGGTGGAGCTCGTGTATCAAAAGAAGCAAATCGTCACAAGTGAGCGAAAGTCGTTTAAAATCACCCTTTAGAATGTCTCCATCAAAGGATGAAGAAATGAGTACACAGAAGTCTAACAGAGGTTTACAGCCCTTCTCAGATTCCATAGAATTACTTGATCAAATTTGGGTCAAGTTACCCGTACCGGATTTTTGTTTCCTGGACATTTAAGGCATGCTGTTGCGACAAGTGTGGACCGCCTCATGTCAAATGAAGGCGACATATATTGGATGACAACCTTCCACTTACAGTTTTTGTCTAAATGTGTAGTGACTCGACCTTAGGCGAAACGCCAGGCAAGAGTTCACGTGATCGAGTGCGTCAACGCTCGATCCCTCGCGGTGGCCAATGTGCACAAATGTCCACGCTCAAACTTTGGCCTTGTGCGACTGGGCGCAGATGCGCACATGCCAAAGCTTGTCTCACCAGGTCTGGCCAATCATCTGACCAAGCCTGACTTTGACAAAGACTGCTCTGTGCGGCGGCTGTGATGACTGCCGCCAGGCCCGCACTTCGGACGCGGACCTGCTCCCAGCCACACACCTGCTCGCCCACTTCTTCCACCCGGCGTCCCACGGCTTCTCCTGCCCTCAAGGAACCGGACCTGAAGGTCACACTGGCTAGGGTTTAACCTAACCCCCTGCGATAAATGTATGGCTTAGCATCCACAGCCGTAGAGCTAGATGAGTCTCCTTGCGACAACCGATTGCTAACTATCTACAGATAGGTTTAAAGGTTACAAAAGACCCTGCTAGCATAATTGATTCAGCGGCCGCTTCGCCCGTGGAGTACCAACTTGTCAGCGAAAATGGCTATCTGCCCAACCTCGTAAGCCGGCGTATACGCAAACGAGACGAACGACAGAATCGCACCGAACCCTACATCTTGGTTAGTGAGTACGTAACTGAAAACGCCTAGGAGGCCGTCAGCCACCTTTTCGGACCACTTGCATTTGGAGTCGCACACAGGCTGGAGGCAACCATAAGGCATTAGATCGTAAAACCAAAAGACCCATTGCCCCGAAAGTAGGATCTGGTGCAGTTACGGACGAAGAAACTACGTCGGAGGAGCTGAAAGACTTCTCAAGACGCAGACTGCCGAACAAGCAGCAACAATGCGAAGAAATAACGTCGATTCCCAAGTTGACGAGACGCGGCCACACATTTAAATTTGCTGAGACTGACGTTGTCGTGAAAGGTGACAATCGTGTGAGCCGCAAGTTGTTTAAGTCACGGTTAACGGATGGTCCTCAAGCAGTAGTGGTCAAAGACTTTTGGTTTCCGTTCATGTTTCACGCGCATAGCCCAGCATTTACATCCGTATAGAAGAACAAGCCGAACAGATGCATAGTACACGCGGACCTTTGTGGAGATAGAAATATCGCGTCGGGTCAAAAGACACTTTCGAAGGCTGAAGAAAACTCGTCGTGGTGCGTCAGTTTGGGAAGCAATGCCATCTTTACTCTGTCAATTTAGCAGCAACCTCGCTCCTAGTTATTTGAAACTGTCTACTTCTCCAAGTTGACAGCCACTAATCTAGAGAGGTGTCTTCTTTTGGGCAGGGATGCAGTATGAAAACACAGTGGTCTTGTCAGTCTTTATTGACAAAATGACCGATTTCACGACCTTTCACCTTTGATACCATAGAATGTAGATCGCCAGAGCTTGACGACAGTAAAGCGATAGCATCGCATAGTCGAAGTCAGTCAATCGGCGCTCGGGTGCAAGCTCATTACCGTAATTTTCCTATACGGCCTTCCCGATGACCCAGTCAGTAGCGTAGTTAGAGAATGGGCGACAGGAGAGTCTTGTCGAACGCCAGACCGAATAGCGAAGGGTTCTGAGAGGTTTTTTGGACTAGAACCCGCATTCCCATAACAAATTCCCAACATGAAGATGGTGGCACGCATAGGTGCAGTCTCACGCCGCAGCAGCCACCTGCGTCCGATTCCACCGCCGAGCACCGGTGGGTGTGGGAGAGTGCGGATACGACGCTCGGAATGTCGGTGCCACTGCCAACGTCACAGTATTTGCGGATGCCGGTGTTTCCTTAAACGAGTCGCAAGGGGTAGTCAGATTTGTCCCCGTGAAAGACGGGGATCTGAGAACGAGGCAGGGACAACCTTCAATGCATAACCTTGACCACTATTCTCTTTTCAAGTCTTGTATGGATGGATAATAGTTTGAGAATTTTGTCACGCTCAGATCCCTAGGCAATTATTTCGACATCTTAGAATAAGTCAGATCATCAGGCACTCTAATGATGGACGTGCTCGAACTTAGCTGGATACGCTACACAAAACTCTCACTCACGTGGCACCGGATATCCGTTAGGCTCAAACCACGCATTTTCGAAGAGAAACGAGCGGACCTCGGCACTCTTATAGGCTTTAGTCTGTCAATCTTGAAGCACTTTGACACAAACGATAACCACATATGAGGCGCAAACGACAGGCACTAAATTGAACAAATTCTTGCACTACCTCGCACCGTTGGGAAGACTGGTTGATATTGCAAGGGCAACTGGCCCTCGTGGGGATAAATCCATGGGTTGGAGGTACGTGGAGCACAACTACAGGCCCCCAAACGTGCTCTGTATGCATTGTGGGGATGTGCCAGTCCTATAATCCGTGTCTTTCAGAAACCGGGGGCAGTCAAAGTGCGGTGTTAGCACAAAACAGCTGGAAGGAACATTCTACTAGGCGTCGGAAAGCTCTCCGTCTGTTGTCCACGTTGACAGCCACCCACCACCCACCGATGCAACAGTGATACCGAAGAAGAACGAAAGACATCACGAGCTATAGCTACATGGTCTTTCGACTCAAGGCTGTACACTGAATAAACGCCCTTTTTACGTCGGCATCCAACGAACGCAGCAAACAACCAAACGCACAAGTACACATAGTCGAAAAATAGAAGACGTTCCGTTGGAGTGTCGACGAATACAAGTGTGGCCAAAATAAAATGCCGGAGAAAAGTTACGTAAAGAAAGCCTATTTCTAACTGAAAGTGACGAGTGAACACAATGCTTAAAACACAGTTGATACAGTGCTAGTATAGTTAATGAGTTTGATAATTCCAGCACCGAGCTCGTCATCTGAAACGCAGCCAACCAAACTGAATCAGTTCCCCGACGGGCTGAAGGTGACCGAGAATCCAAGCACACACAAACGCTGATAACTCGTTAACCAAACGGAAACTCGTCAATCAAAACATACTCTCCGCGAGTGGCTTCCTCGTTGCTTGAAATGCTTGTAGACAGAGGTGCTCATCACTTCAGGCTCCATTTTATGCATCACCATTACAGGCCATAGATTTGTATAATTGCCAGTACTTAATTCTGCGCTAACTCTCCTCATGATGGGTGTTCTCGAGTCGGTAAGTGTGTATGCGTTTCCTGAATAATCTACATGTGGATGCAAGGATAACTTCTTTGGACAACCTGTTCCGAGGGATCGAGGACATGCTCTCCGAACTCGTCTCCTCACTTAGACAGTTTTGCCAGTGCCTCCGAAAGGTATAAAAATTGAAATAAAAAACTATACTTCATGTAGTGTGTCCTAGAAACCACCCTTCACAGTCAGCGCGCTGCTGTTTTGCTTAGGGTAGAAGTAGAGAACAAGGTAACCGTCTTAGTCCTGCACCTTTTCCAAGATCGTATTTATGACATATTGAGATCGTGCCGGTGAGCAGTGCCCTGGGTGAGACCGGGCAACATTGGCATAGAACATATAAAGATCCTTATCGGTGAAATGAAACACACATCACACAGACAAACTTTCCAGCATTGGGGGCCCGTGGTGAAAATGCTCCACGTCGGCAAAACCAATATGGTTGCAACACCTGGAAATTCTTCAAAAACAAGAAGTACCCAATATAACCAAAAAAAACGAATTTGAACTTGACTCATACCCCACCTGCATAAATACCATATTGCAGAAGCCCCAGAAAGCAGGCGACATTACTGGGCGATCTATTTCAGTTAGCGTAAGACCTAGTGCAGGAATGGACAGGGACTCATGTGCGGGTAGAGATAGACCCCCAGCTCTCCAATTCACAGTATTCACGAGAGAATGCTGACCAATAAACGCCGAGGTTTTGTCGCAACAACTTCAGGAAGGGGCCACCAAATTATACAACAGAACGGCTAAAATCAAACTACTACGACCTGATTGCCCGACCGTGGAATAAAGACGCGGGTTGCGTATCTCTTGAAGCACGGCAGCCCTATATGTTGTGAGAACTTTGGGCGGATGCGCTTCGGACATTGTCGCAATTCCCAAAACGCTTACCGTTAAGGTTTTCCTCGGAGGTGGGCTGGCCGCCAATGGCTAATTGCGCCAAATATGTCAACACTTGTGCTGGATTCTATGATGCGCACTATGTGCGGATCAACACGCCTACGAAAGTGCATAATTTCGGGTAACATATACCTAGGCTTACGACATTTATGAAAACGGAACAAATTACTTTCCCAACTAGAAGGCTTGGCTTAATGGTCAGGCCCAGACGCACAGTTCTCCAGCAAAGATCAGAGTTGGCCATAGACCGGCCAAAAACGCGCCATGAATGTTACCAAATGTGCGATTTTTTGCAGATCAAGGCCGTAAAACTGCTTATAATTCCTAACAATGTTACTTTTTCGGCCGATAAGTACGTAGAAGACGTGTTGTTGTTCCCCAGAGTGTTCATGGAGCACATTTGTTGCTTACCCGTAAGTTTCTGCTAAGTCAAGCCGACAGCGGCTGCGAATGTTTACGTCATATGCTTCGTATACTTGTTTACACGCGTGTACGCATGCAATTGATCCAACCTACGGCAGACGAAAATTTAAAAGTTAAGAACGATGTCCTCAGTCATTTAAGGCGCTTTTTAAATTTGTAGGCCAAGTCAACCTGCAATTTGTACACGTTTATCTCGAAAGTCATTCGAGATCTCGATAAACACACAGTTCGCACTGCAGTGGGAGCATGTAACGAAGTACTTCGTATACGGGAATTGGAAGCAGAAGATATGATAACCATATTGTTTATTCCAAAAAACAATTACAGACACATGTGTTCACTTGCTCCTCTGCCTCATCTTCCTCCTCTTCCGCTTCAGCCGACGAACTCTCTTCTTACGCCACTTCGCTCGCATTTTCACGTTAAAATGCGACTAACGCGCCAATTCAGGTAATCTGCCTGCCAATTGGCTCGAGCTGTACACATAAAAATCAGAATTGAACGCGGTGTCCGGGTCTTGGAAAATCTCGGAAATGTGTGATTTATTCACGAATCCAATGCCTTATTGAAATAAGCTGATTAAAAACTAAATTTATGCGCGGAAGCATTAGACAAAAGATAGAGGAAATTTACAGAAAAGGGAAAAACTATGCGCACAAATAATACTGTTCGACAGAGACCGTAAGCGTAAGAGAATCCAAATAGAAAGCAATTTAGACTAAGAAGTCTGAAGGGCAAGAAAAAATTCCCCTTAAACTAATATTCTTATGGCAAGAGGTTGTCTTAATAAAAAGATCATCTGGCTCGCTTTTTCCATTCATATATATGTAAGACCACCGGATTATTTTCGCCCTTGTTGCCTACATGAAAACCGGGCGTAACAACTTGTACCGATTTACCATAAGTAGTCGACTTTACAATCTTTTTCTTCTCTTTCCATTCCGTTTTAACATATTGGACACAGTTCTGTAGGTCAGCCCACCACATTACATGCATAGGTAGCAAGCTTAGGTAGCAAGCATAGGTAGCAAGTTAATATCTTCCTATTTGGATACTCGCACACACCGAGTTAAAATTTCCAATGTATTCTCCAACCCCACGCATGTAAGGAGTGGAGTTATACAGGGTAGTGTACTGGGGCCGCTCCTATTTCGCCTTTTTGTCAACGACATTCGAGATTGTTTTCAGTATGGAAAACCCTTTATGTACGCTGATGATTTAAAAGTCGCTTATCGATATAAACCGGCAGCTTGCAACATCATGCTCGAGCTGATCAAAAAGGATCTTCAGGCCTTCGCCCAATGGTGAAGCACATGGCGCCTCACCCTTTAATGGCCCAAATGTTCCGTTATGGATTTTGGTGACGATCACCAACCGGAATTCAGCATAGACCTTTAAGTGAGAAATTTATTAGAACACCGAGATCCTTTTGTTCGTTCACATTTGAAAGTGGGTGCCCATCAAGGAGGTATTGGAAGGAATCGTTCTCCTCATCAGTCCTTCTAGTACGGAGTCTTAAAACCACACACTTACTAATGTTGAAGTTTAAAAGCCAACGAGCAGACCAGCAGCTAAGTCGATTGAGACTCTCTTGAAGCGCTTTCTTGTCGGCGTCAGACCTGATGGCTCTCCAGAGTTTGACGTCATCGGCAACCATGATAGCGCTGCAACCCAGGTCGTTGACACAGTCGTTGATATAGATAAGGAAGAGAAGTTGCCCTAAGACAGAGCCTTGGGGGACGCCACTCAGAACAGATGTAGGGTTTGACTTTGAGTCACCGATGCACACAGTTTGCGATCGCCCTGTGAGAAAATCTGTGATCCATGCCAGCAGGTTTCCTCTTATGCCAATTTCTGACAATTTATACATTAGACGCTTAGGTGGGACGCTGTCGAATGCCTTCTTGAAGTCCGTATAGATGACGTCAACCTTACCATCTTCATCTAGTGCGCGAGTCCACTGCTCAGTGGAGAGTAGAAGGCTGGAAAGGCAAGAATGGTTCTTTCTGAAGCCGTGTTGGAGCCCTGACAGTAGGTTGTTCTCCTCCAAGAACTCCATTGTCGTCTTCTTAATTATCGTTTCCATCACCTTACAGCAAATGCAAGTTAGGCTGACGGGCCGGTAATTGTTGACCATCGTTCGGGCTCCACCCTTGTATATTGGGTAAATATTTGCCATTTTCCATTCAGATGGCAGTTTTCCTAGTTCAAATGAAGAACGAAAGATATGTGCTAGGGACTCTGAGAGTTCGCTTGCCAATTTTTTCAAGAACTTGGCTGGTATATTGTCTGAACTGGATGACTTTGCTTCTTTGAGGCTCTGCAGCTCCCTCTCAACTACAGATGTTGGAAATAGTAGAGAATTAAGTGCTGGACCGGCGTTTGCAACAGCACTGTTTGCATTATCAAAATGAAGCTCAGTTACCCTAGTGAATACCGAGGCAAAGAACCGGCTACAGTACTCGGCTTTCTCGTCATTCTCAACGACTTCTCCACCATCATCATTCTTAAGTACTGCGACAGGATCCTTGTTTTTTAATCTACTGTTTATATAGCGGAATAGAATTTTGGGCTTTTCTTCGGCCTGTTGGAGGATTCTTGATTCATAGTTTTTCCTGACCTGGCGAATTGATTTTTTTACTGCATTTCTTTGGCGTCGGAATTCCTCGAGGTGTACTGGCGACCCAGTTTTCCTGAATAACTTCCATTTCCTATTTTTCTTCTTTAGTTGCCTGTTAAGGTCTCTCGTCAACCAGGCAGGACGACTAGTCGTCTTGTGTACCTTGACCGGACAAAAGCGCTTAAGCAGATCTAATGCAACCCTCTTGAGTGATCTCCAATCCTCCTCCGGATCCCCCTTGAAAGTGAAACTTCACCCAACAAATAAAAAATTCACAACTAGAGCCCTCGGAAGGCTATGATTTCTATGTTAAGCGTCATCTCATGTTTAGTCTTTAGTACGTGCGAGGCCGGTATTTGTTTTCGTACTCAGGCATTTTAAGGTGATGGACCTTTTGACTAGCACAGTCAAGTCCTAACTGTGTTCGCGATGTTGATCAGCCGAACCAAATCAGCAGAATGGTCTAGTGTCGTGAAATAGAAACCAGTAAAAAACGTGTAGTACCGTTATACTTAAACTGTATCGATGAATGGCGCCTCACCATGAATTGGTGCGTATAAAGCCTTCCACTACAATGAGCCGAGGCTTTCGATATATGATTTTTCGTGCATTACTAATAAAGGTGTAAAGAAACGGGAAAACAGAAGCTAAACCTGTTTCCTTAACAGGTGTGTGTTTGGTGCAATCCTCTGGGTCTATAAGTATTGTGGTAATTCATCACGTTTCTCCGTGAATGGAGCCACTTCTTGTGAACATTGTATATGCCACGTTAAAATTAAAGCGTATTTCTCTATCTCTCCCTCTAATTACTATGAGGCATACTAGAAATGCTATCACAAAAAGTGCTACTACCGATTCTACCACAAGAGCAACAGAAACTACCAGTAAAACTATTACCGTTCCATCTAGCTTTAATAACAGTGTGGATATAATTGATAACTAATACTACTACTAGAAGTAAGGCAGATACCATAAACAGAAAGTGCACCGGATGCATTGCCAAGCTACATGGGCTGCTGCTCTATTAATGATCTTGAAGCGATCGAACGAATAATCACCGAAGGTGGTTCGTGGTACAGATTAATGATTCCATACTACCAAAAATCATTTTCCTATTATTGAGGTGGAAGCCAACTATAAACCCGGTACTGAGAAGGTTGTGACTCTTTCAATTGCTTATGCAAATGACACCACCTCTGTTTATGGTCATAGAATTTATCATTTACAATACCTATAGCGTTTAAGGCATGGAAATGATTGGTACCGTTAACAATGACATCTGATAATTTTTTCCGACCGAATTCAAACTCAAACTGACGGCACGAAGGACGCATTAGGCGATGATTATAATGCTCATATTTACACTGCGGGGAAACAGTGGTAAGACACTAAGTATTTATTGAGAGTATGTATGTCGGAACAAAGAAAACGATTTGTATGTACTGACGGAGCACCCTTACCTGGCGTGATCGTTGCTGTTACGGTGGCATGCTGTGATGTTTTCCTTCTGATAAGCCAGATGATGGTGTTGAGTATCAATACAGCAGGTGTTCACTTGTGACCACGCTCTCAGGATCAATCAAATTTCAAGAAGGATAGGGAAAACATAATATTTTCGGTGCATGTGAACCTGCTCAAACTGTGGCGAGATATTTTATAGGCTGTGAAGTAGATCAACCAGGTCACAGGTGCCCGAGTTGTTAGCTGGCATTTCGATTCAGAGGCGAAGTATGAAGTTTACAAGACGCTTTACAATTCATGAATGGAACTGGATTATAGTCACGATCCCGGAAATGGTACCGAAATGGCACTCAAAATAGTCAGTGGGGTCCTAGTTGCTTTTTCTTTTTCCATTTTTGGGGGAATATTAAATTGCGACAAACACTTAAAGCTGTCGAGACGGACGAAGGTTTAGAACCAGTAACTTGTGAGAAGCAGAGTGCCCAATATTATCGTATAAATATGTCCCAGCTGAAGGTCGAGTCCTCGGTAAGTGCGGCGTTCAGCTAGCTCAAACAAGACAGTTTGCTATACTCCCATCTCTAACAATGAGAGATGTCCTGGATTTCAAGGTCGAACAAATTGTCTCTCGATGTGACTGTTCTATGTTGAGCAACGAACTACCTAATGCTTATTCTGCCTGTCGCCAATACAGTTGAGATAAAGGACATGAGCAGAATTCCTGGGAACCCTTTGGTTGTTCTGCTGATGTTGCGATTTTGGAAAGAAAACAATACATGGGTCAGGTGACTGAAATTCGATAATTGTGTCTGGCATAGGCGTTACCATTAGGAAAAGTATAGAGCTGAGTTCATAAAAGATGTGAAGTCGCTGCCGTTCTTGAGGTTTTCAAGACTTCCTGAGGGTTGCATAGATGGCTATAGTTCCGAGTCCCATAACTTTATAACAAGTTTCAGTAAAAAGGTAAGGGTAAGCAATACGTTAATATCCAAAGGGAGCCGTAGTCTCCTTCTGCTGCCCTTGATGTAGAAAATGGAACCAGCGAGGGATAGTTAACATCAGAAAGATAGTCTGTTTTAATTTTGTGGTAAACATAGTCACTACACGTGTGCCACAAGTTTTAGTGGTTCAGGGGACACAATCATACTGCACTACAAACAAATGCACTTATAAGTCAATTCAGCATTTAAAATAAGGCCAACGTAAGAATTGGTCGAGCTGAATCAAAATGCTGAATTAGGTTGACTTATTTTAACACTTGCTCGCGAAGGATGAATTCCTGTTGCATATGAATGTAATTTGTGTACGTTACCTCCATTCGTTAAGCCCAAAGTACCTCACAGCAAAAGAAA